>JALIZH010030136.1:0-32331 GCA_030522465.1 Rhipicephalus appendiculatus | reverse complement strand
AACTAAGGAAACGATGGAACATGTACTGATTGAATGTGTCGATATCCACCCAGATATACGTGTGGGCACGAGTCTACATGAGGCCTTGGGTTTTAGGGACATCAATGGAAAGCTGAACACGTCCGCGATAGAAATAAGTAAGAGACTGTTAGAGTATTGGTGGCAGAAAAGTCGAGATAAAGGACAAAAATAAGGTCAATCTGCCTTAAGAAGCAGAGAGATGGACCGTGAACTTATATTTTTCTTTGCTGTAATAACATAGATTTAATCAATGTAGATAAGGCATTAGGCCAACATAAAAAAGGAAGTTTTTTTTCGAGCCTGGTGGCAGACATGTCACCGCCCCGTTATAAAGGGGACGCTCATAGCATCCATCCATCCATCCCCAACCGGTGTCTCGTTGGACACCGGTTAGAGCGCTAGAGGACGGACGTGTTTTTCGTGGGCTTCGGAATGACAGCGACAGATAAGTTTTTTCTGCATGATTCGAGCTTGCTTTTATTAGTTATATGAGTACATAAGCCACTAGATTGAAGCTTAATTGGGGTTACAACTTTTTACTGTTTCTTGTGTGACAGTCGCCTGGCTTTTTTTTTTTTTTTTTTCGGCCACCACGTGGCTGAAGGGTACACAAGTGCTTTGAAGCACACTGGCGGAGTTTTGTGGTACCTTTTGGCTTTGAGTGTATGTAATCCGAAGTGTGAACGATCTAGCCATGGTCAAAAAGACCGTAAAGTGTTCAGGGTGCGGAATGGGATGGAAAATAGAGGTTTGTGCGGATGACAAGACAGAACCAGCTGACGTCAAGTGTAAGCAATGTGAGTTAGAGGCGAAAATGGAAATAATGATGGCTGCCCAGAATAAGCTCATGGTAAGAATCGCCGAGCTGGAGAATGCGTTGGCGACAGAGCGAGAAAAAACGATGGGTATGGGAGAAAGGCTTAAGTCAGCTGAGGAAGGGTTAGCGAAGGCTCATGGTGGACAAGGAAGCAAGCGACGGCGGGAACAGGAGGGCATCAACCCCCATAGTGGGGGACGCGAAGACAGGTGCAGGGGTCACAGGACCCAGTTTCCGCGAGGTGGTTTTGGGAATGGGAGGGAGCAAAACAGCGGCGGTTGCACGAGCTGGTGACCGAGGCAGTGGCCAGGTGCGGGACAGTCCAGCAGAAAAGTCGGAGCACGTGATAATGGCCGGGGACTCGAATTTAGCTAGATGCGCAGAAGCAGTCAAGGAAAGGGTGAGAGGCGACAAACGAGTTTTAATAGGGACGTTCGCGGGACGCGTAATTTTGTTTCCCCGAGGGATCGCGCACGCGAGGAAGAAAAAGGAGGAGTGCGAGGAGGAAACCGGGACCGGCGGAAGGCTGTTCCGCTGCACGGTTGCACCCCCGGTTAACTCACGCCGCGACCACGGTATGTCGCCACCGTCTCCACCGCAGAAAACATATGGCCGCCGTCCTTGCGGCGTGAGATGCGTGAGGTGTGTGAGCATGGTTAGGGTGGCTAGCATGGTGGTGTGTGTGCGAGGGACGGGCGGACGGATGCGTGCACAGGTCGACGTAGCACGTTTGTGTTTTCCAGTACGCGTACAAGCTATTGTGGCTAGCTACTAAAGACTGGCGCGGTTGTGGACATCCCTTGTGATATATGTAGTAGAGGTTCGAGCTGAAAAACGGTGAGGAAAAATGGCTTCTGAACCAACTCTGGCGTTTTTGGTTAGGGAGCACGGACGGAAAGATTATGCGGGATTGTCTACATAACTTCGAAACTGTTAATGCGCCAGCACGGACTTTTTAATTTTCTGCCTGCGAACTTGCTGTTAATTAATATGTTGGAAGCTTGTTAAGAAACTAACCCGCGCACGCAGCCAACGCAGCGGCATCGCCTCGCTACGCGCGGATTGTCTGCATGACTTTTGATCTCCTTAGGTTTTAATATAGTTAACTATAATACTTCTAGAACACTGTAGCTTGAAGTAACGACGAAACACAGCGTTGCTGAACTCACTGGTTCGGACGGCTGCGCGAGCACGGAAAGACGTTTAGAGGTTGACTGCATAATGTGGTGCGTAATGTGGTTCTTGAACACTTATGCTCATTCACGGCACAGGCTGGCAATTCTATGTTCGTCGCATGACAGATATGTTGGAAGCATATTGTGGAGACGAACCGTTCGCACGCATATCGCCTATGAATATCGCCAAATAGTGTGCACAGGACTCATGCTAGATCTGTTATGACTGACTGTGCATCTTGAAAATCACGAAGTCGTTCAGTTCAATTTTAAATGTGCAAAGCTTTTGCTTTGATCCTTTAGAAAGTATGAAAGCGCATACAATAGAAAATGGGAAAGGGCAAACAGGGGCAACGACCACTGCAGTGAGAGTTTTGATTCACGAGATGACATTTTTACGCTGAGTGCGAAATGTGTCGTGGAGTTCGAGTGACACGCACACATTATTATAATATCACATTATTTGAGAAAAAAAATGTTTTTCTTTCCCGCTTTTCTTTCTTTTTTTTGCGATTTCCCAGTCGACAATCCAAGACGTTTTCGTCGCTTCACTGTATTTGGTCAGCCATGCGTAAGCATCTCCGTCGGTCAGGGTTGCCAGATCCTCGAAGAGAAAAAGAGCCACAAAATTCAGCAAAGTAGCCAAAACAGTAGCCAAACGCCAGCCGTTATTTTATTTTGGAGCCAGAAAAGTAGCCAAACGTGATTTCAGTTTAGCTGAATTATCACCATGTTCTGACACAAAAAAATACAAAAATATACATCATAGGAATGTTTATCACATTACAATAGAGTAAAAAAAAAGACCACGGGACTTCCTGGAGAAGGCATTCATATTCGAAAATTGGCCATTAATGCTGTACCGACAGTCAAGTGTACATATTAGAGATAACTTTTGCCAGCATACCCTGCGACACTGTAAATTTAGAACTTGTAACACCTCTCAGACGTAGTCCAAATTTGATCCTGATGATCGGGAGGAGAAGTTCGTGCGACATTATATTCCTTAAGAAAACACTCGTTCTGCTTCTGCGTTAGGTATGGGGAGAACAAGGAGTTTCATTGCGCCGTCTGCAGTGTCTTGCATAGAACTAGCATCCCGGTAGGTGTATATTTTGATCCAGAATTCTATTGCTGGCAAGTACTCACATCCTCAACTGGACGAAAGTGCCGTACTTGCTCTTTAATGCGGTGCTCGGGGTGACCAAATACGTCATTTGGCAAGGTTTTCAAAGCGTTCATCGCTTTCGGCCCCAAAACAGATGACGCGCTCTGCATCTGCAGCCAGAGTCAGTGAAAAAACAAGACCGGCTGGGCTCTTCGCATTCGTCGCCTCTTCCTTGGGCGTTTTGACGTTAACATTGCGTTGAGGTGGTGGCCACACGTCAGACGATGAGCCCTGATTTCGCCTATATTAGCTGTTGATGACAGTGCAAGAACAATAGCCAAAAAGTAGCCAAGTAGCCAACGTCAATTTTTTGTCGCCGCGGCCTCTTAAAAGTAGCCAATTTGGCGTAAAGTAGCCAGATCTGGCAACCCTGCCGTCGGTCAGCCAACGCGAAGCACATCGATGTCCTCGGTGGAGGCTCCAACTCTAACACGGACGCGAAAGTTTCCTGGCTGCACGCCATAACTAGACAGTCTGTAGCGTCGCGTTCGTTCGTTGGGTACGATATTCACTGTGGGTAGCGAAGGCACCGAGGATTAAGCAAGAGGTTATAAAGAGGTTGCAACAAGAGCGAACGTTCCGGGGATGCAGCCTTCCGCCGGTCCCGGTTTCCTCCTCGCACTCCTCCTTTTTCTTCCTCGCGTGCGCGATCCCTCGGGGAAACAAAATTACGCCGCCGGCGTAGCTCTCACACCGGCCGCCGGTCCAGTTTGATGCCGATGTCGTGCGAAGCCTACTTCGTACCGCTTCGAAGCTTTAGCCGGTGAAACTCCAGAAGCAACCGCTGACGATCGCGACAGCTTACTTTTGTTACCGTTGAAATTATCCTTCGCAGTCCTTCGTAACTCGGCACTTTGAAGCGAGGTATTCGCGGCGTGTCGGTGGCTTGTACTCGTGTGCTTGCTTGCATGGGCACGGCCGTTCGGACAGACAGCTGGCGGTCGGACGATGGCGCGAGTGAAACTTCTCTCTGTCCAGAGTGGCTCAGCGGTGCGAAAGACTTTGACCCGTTCACACTAAACACCAACCGGCCGTTGTAAATTCTCGCTGCACTGATAATTTCGTTGTCTGTCGACAAATACTCACACGGTGACCCACACACGCACACACACGCAGGTCACGACCAGAAATGGTTTTTAAAACTCCCATAGGGAGTTTCTACCCATGTGAACCTGAAACTCCGTGGGGAGTTTAAGAAGGTCCTGTCGTTCATAAACTCTCTCATTAAGCAAGGGGCGTTTTACGACGACATGTGCCGACTTAACTCCCCCTACCACGGAGTAAATGATTGGGGCAGGGGAGTTTTGGGGGGCTCATATGCTGGAAAAGCTCCCATCTCGGCTAATTTTTGCTTACAGTGTATACTATTGGAGACTGACCAGCAATGGCAGATTCAGCGCAAAGCTTGCGTTGCCGAATCGTCTTCTTTTCTTTCTACATCAGCAGCGTTCTCTGCTTCTCCAAGCAGTGGCGCTTTTAGAGAGTTTTAGAATAGCGTACGCAAAGTTATGCGTTTGCGTTGCGCATGCGTCGTACGCTAACCTCTTGCGGGCTCCCGTTAAATGACGAACGCTAACGCTACAACCGCAACGCCCGCAAGCTTTGCGTACGGTTTTCTAAAACTCTCTATTTACTTCCGTTCTGAAACAAAGCCATCCTGGCGAATTACGGGCAGAATACCACGGCACAGAAATAGTAAGGCTTCAGCAGGTGGGTGATTCCACGAAAGATCGGACATGCATGTCCGGTCGATATTTTTGTTTTGTCTGAGATTTTTATACGATGTGCAGGCACATTCAATGTGCAGGGAACCCAAAATTTTATTTCCGAAAAACGCTCCGAGCGCGCGAAAAAAAAATATTTGAAGGTGGTGGCACGGGCGTCTTGGTTTTGCTCACCGCAATATTTTTGGATTTCGCAGCCGAATTAAATGCGAACTATAAACGTGGCGTCGAAAATTCTTGTGTGGATTTTAATAGGGAATACTGTGAATTACATCCATGCTTTTTTGATGCTGTCCTCCAAGGGGAAAAAAATGTAAAAAAATGGCAAACACGGCCCAAATCGAAAATGCTTGCTAAGTTTGATGCGTCTTCGCCCGTTTGCTATTTTACACAGAAACTTCAAAACTGTATCACATACAGAAAAAAAAAGCATTTGAAATTTTTCTGCGAGAGATCGCTTTCCTACGCCTCTGGAATGACTGGCATACCCACCAGCTCACCCTTATCACAGATGTCTCCCACCCCACTAGACTCGGTTTGGGCCTACACCGAGACACAACGCCAGATCTCGCCTTTACGAGCTCCGGAGTCGAAGCTTCTTGGTGTCATACTAACGAAAATTTTGGAAGCGATCACTTCATGCTCGAGATCGTGATACAAGAGCCCACGAGGCAACGTACACGGCCGGCTAAGGTGATCGACTGGGACCTCTTTCGCGCACAGAGGAAACAGCAAGCCGCACCTCCCACCATTACCAACATCAACACATGGACAACTGAACTTGTCAAACAAGTGGCGGACGCCACGCAAACGGTCGACGTGGAGGACCCAGTCCCTTACTGCGACCGTTACTACGCCCATCTCTGGAAGCGCAAGAAGTCGCTCGAGGCCCTACTGTCCACTCGAAAATGGGACCGCGGTATCCGCCGTCGGCTGGCGCGCGCCCATACAAATATAGAGAATTACGCAATCGAACTCACCCGGCAGAGCTGGTACAACATTTGTTGCCAGATGAACAAGACCCTTAACACTCGAAATACGTGGAGCCTTCTCAGACATCTGCTGGACCCAGCTGGAGGAAAAACTCCAAGCACGCCAACAGCTTGAGCGAATCCTTCCACCTGTATCCTGGCACGCCAGATGAGCTCAAACAAGAGCTAATTGACACCTACATTCGGCCCGAACCGGCAACCAGCCTCCCCATTTACCAGGGATCGAACAATCCTACTCTAGACGCTCCAATCACTTTAGCTGAAGTCCGAGCAGAGCTCAATCGCCTTAAGACCAACTCAGCGGCCGGCCCCGACCGCATTTCTAACACAATGCTTAGGAATCTGGACGACGCCTCTATTCATGCCCTTACCGACTACCTTCAAGAATGCTGGGCCAGCGGTACCATTCCGAAAGAATGGAAGTGCGCCAATCTAGTCTTCATCCCCAAGCCGGGAAAACCACCCACCTTGGCCAACCTCCGCCCCATCTCTATCACTTCCTGTGTGGGGAAGTTGATGGAACGCGTGATCCAGACTAAACTCCTTCGCTACCTCGAAGACAACCACCTTCTACCAGACACGATGTTCGGCTTTCGCCCTCATCTAGCAGCCCCGGACGACCTGGTGATGAAGAAGAAGCATGCTTCTTCTTCATCATGCTTCTTCTTCATCACCAGGTCGTCATGCGACGCACCCTTGACACGAAAGTCATTGTGGGTCTCGATGTTGCCAAGGCTTTCGACAACGTCCTCCACGAAGCGATTCTTCGACAACTACAGACCCTTGGCGTCGGACATCGTACTTATGCATATGTACGAGACTTTCTCACCGACCGCAAAAATAAAACTCGGTATCGGCACGGCAAATTCATGCATCGTCTCTTCTGGCAACCGTGGCACACCCCAAGGCTCCGTTCTATCACCGCTGCTTTTCAACGTCGCACTGATTGGACTACCTAAACTTCTGGCTGACATCCCCAACTTACACCACAGCCTGTATGCTGACGATCTCACTCTTTGGATCACGCAGGGCAGCGACAGCCAGATCGAAGAGGCTCTCCAGACCGCCATCGATCGTGTCGGCAGATACCTCGATACAGTTGGCCTTAGCCGTTCGGCGACTAAGTCAGAGTACATCATCATCCCGTCCCCAGGACGACGTGCACCAAAGGCACTTCCTGAGATGAACCTCCAGGTCCAAGGTAACCCCATCCCTCGAACAGATCACATCAGGATTCTGGGCCTGCACTTACAGGCGAACGGCAGCAATACTATTTCGCTCCAACGCATCGACCAGTCGGTGGTGCAGATCGGACGCCTTCTCAAGCGAGTCTCCAACAAGCACCGAGGCATGCGGGAGTCCAACCTCCTACGCCTCGTTCAAGCCTTCATCTGCTCTCGCATCACCTACTCTGCACCTTACCTACGTCTCACCCGCGCCGAAAGCGAACGGCTGGAGACGACACTTCGCAAAGCATACAAGACAGCAGTGGGTCTTCCCATGTCCACAGCTTATGCTCTCGGCATCACCAACACCGTAAGCGAGCTGACTGAAGCTACCCTCACCGCCCAATATGAGCGGCTGTCACTCACACACGCTGGCCGAGCGATACTGCAGCAAGTTGGGATCTCACCAACGAGGGCGGCCCCCAACTATGCAGACCTCACACCGGAATATCGTCGAAGTCTCTGCATCCCTCCCATTCCCAAGCGGATGCATCCGGAACACCACGCTGAGAGACGGGCCGACCGGGCACGTCAATTCGAGAAACGCTTCAGCGGACGTCCTGACGTTACGTAAACGGACGCCTCTTACCACCCTTCGAAGCCAGCGATGGTGGCGGTAGCCCTCGCCCCCCACCGTAGCTGGTACACAGCATGCAGCATTCGCAAAACAGAAACGGTCACCGCAGCAGAGGAGGTTGCCATCGCGCTTGCGCTAGCTGACCCCATTACCAAAGTTGTCATCAGTGACTCTCAACAAGCAATCCGCAACTACGATGCCGGCCGCATCTGTCGCCAGGCATTACACATTCTACTTTCTGCTCCCCCCCTCTTCTACATCCCGCTTACTCCTTTGGGCTCCAGCCCACGAGTCGCTGAGCGGAAACGCACAGGTGCACACACTCGCCCGAGATCTTAGCTGCCGAGCCGAGTGTAGGGTTCACCGTGCCGCTTCCCCCTGACACAAGTATGTCGCGCGACTCACTACTCACCACTTATACGGACATCCTCCAGCACTACCGGCTCGGAAGATGCGTGTACCCTCCTGCACACCACGACCTAACACGACGCGAGGCCGTCCAATGGCGCAAACTACAGCTTCCCACACCCCCTCTTATACAGCAGAATTTTTCCGGAACAGATAGCGCCAAGGTGCAAACATTGCTCATATCCGGCGACACTCATACATATGGTGTGGACGTGCACGCACTACAACACAGACAATACAAACACCCCAGAGTCGTGGGAGTCCCTCTTGCGTGCCTCCGAGCCAGAAGACCAACGCCGGCTCATCCAGCGCGCGGTGGAGGCTGCGGTATCCCAAGAGATCCCCGCCGACCTCCTCTGAAATAGCGCAACCAGTCTTCGTACTGGTCCCCTCCATCTTTTTTTTTTTTTCTGTTCTGGGAGAAATAAAGATACCACCACCACCATCGCTTTCCTACAAGCAGCGTAAAAAAAGAAAGAAATAGTTTAAAAAGCAAGTTTTTTTCAATAAAGCCTTTTCAAAAAAAAAAAAAAAAAAAAAACTCGGTGTCAATTAACCGAAGAGTGCTTATTTCATTCAATGCACGGTTTCAATATCAAATATTCTCATTTTCTTTGTTAACGAGACATAAAGGGCCAAAGTGACCTCTGTTGTGTGTTCTCACTTCTGTGCCTGTGATGGTTGCTATCAGCTTGCATTGTGCGTAAATCTACAGTACTAATTATTTTGCATCAGCGAAATTTCGCTCTGGTAGCCTGTCTTCAGCAAAAATGTATTCTCAGATTTTATTTGTCTATAGCATGTGCGGTGATAGGCTGATTCCGCTCTCTAAAGGGCTACGCGTGCACAGCTTGCAGCCTGCAACCTCACCTACAAACATCAGAAGAAAGGTGGACGTACCTGTTCAACATATTAATCACTTCATCTTCCTCAAGAAATGCTTGGTCTACCTCATCGCGGCTCTCAGATATCGATCGGACATGCATGTTCGATCTCTCGTGGAATCACCTAGGTCCATGGCGCAATCTCATGCCTCGACATTGTTGATTACTAGAATAGAAGAAAGCTCAGGTGGCTTGACGCCGTAGATCAAGTACGAGGCTTGCTAGACCATACGGTGCGGGCCGCGGTACTTCGAAAGAGGTTTCGTTGACCAACCGGGGCTAGCTCAAGGGCTCCAGAGCCACACAAGTCGCTCACGGGTATATGACACTAAAAGGCTTCGAGACATCCCGTTGGTGTATTTGACGCTGCTTGCCGACAGTGGCGTGAGATCGGGCTCTCTGGCGACCCTCTTCAGCGAATTAGCAGCTTGGGAACTTCCGTCGACTCACTGTCATAAGCGTGGCAAGGAGTTATTGCGCATAACGTGCAGGAGGGCTCGAGTCCTTATAGGTAGAAGACAGGCGAGTGTCCAGTCGTGGTCTGCGTAGCAGTGTTTTGGGCGTACGTCACGAAGAGAATGACATGGTTCCAGTCTTAGTAACCGGAAGTGACGTACATTGTCAGCACATCACCTGATGTTCGATTAAATATTTCTGTTAAACCATTCGTTTTATGATTAAGGAAAGGAGTGTGAACTTAAGGGCTCGTTTGCTTTGTAAACACATTATTAATGAGAACTAACAGACAATGATGCCAAGGAAAGTATAGGGGACGTTATTAGAAGTAATTGTAATGCAAATGTGAAGAAAGAGAAGTGGACGAAAAGATAACTTGTCACCGGCAGGATCCGAACCTGCGACCTTCGAATAACGCGTCCGATGCTCTACCACTGAGCTACGGTGACGGTCATCCCTCCGTCCACTTTATAGGGTATATATGTTCATTTAAACGTGGGAGCGTCAGTCAGCGCCGCCTGTTGCCATTACGGCGAGTGTGAAACACTATTTTTGCCAGTAGGCGTCACGTAGCACGTGATCTTATTACGAGCTGGCAGCTGACTAATAATCCCTCGCATACCACCTGAAGGCAACAAGTCTGCCAGAACGAGACCCTCGTTATGAACTAAGGAAAGGAGTGTGAACTTAAGGGCTCGTTTGCTTTGTAAACACATTATTAATGAGGACTAACAGACAATGATGCCAAGGAAAGTATAGGGGACGTTATTAGAAGTAATTGTAATGCAAATGTGAAGAAAGAGAAGTCAGCTGCCAGCTCGTAATAAATTTTAGGGGCGAAGCTCCTTAGGGGCTAGCCTTGGCCGGCGATGTACCAGCGTCCACACTCGTGTCACAACACCTGCTACACAGCTGTGAAAAAACCACCTGCGCCGTCTGTCTGTCCGTCCATCCGTCCGTCCGTGCGTTACTAGTCGCCGACTTCAACGCAGGCATTATGGACCTTAGGACCTAGCTTCGCCCACTCGTCATCATTCACTTCGTGGAGATGCGTGGATTTTTTTTTTTTTACACAGAACCATCTCACCACTATTCCCAATAGACTATGCCGTAAAAAGCAACATTATAAAAAAAATTACGCATTTTTTTTCGAGCACTGCTTACGTTATTTTATCTCTGAAACACTTTCATCAGCTTTTCTCCATCTACTCATTTAGGTGAATAGATAAAATTGCTACTTTGAGAACATGAGATTTCAAAGAAAATTGAAAGATCCGCGAGACTTGTGCGTTTCTCCTTGTTTTATAATTGAAGAAAATAAATTGATTTAAGCTCGGCGTGTACGAAAACCTAATGTTGTTCGGTGGCACAAAAAAGATTGGTAGCAATGCGTGGAATATATATATATATATATATATATATATATATATATATATATATATATATATATATATATATATATATGGGAACTAACAGACAATGGTGCCAAGGAAAGTATAGGGGATGTTATTAGAAGTAATTGTAATGTAAATGTGAAGAAAGCTCATCGGACGCGTTATATATATATATATATATATATATATATATATATATATATATATATATATATATATATATATATTGTCACGATATACCGCAACAGAAACCTGTAATTAGCGGTACAGCAGAACGTCAGGCTGGTCCGATCACTGCCAATGCAACCTCATCGTCTTTTCCGCGAGTTCGTCCTCGTCCTCTTTTCAACAGCGGCACATACAAGCCTGGCAACAACAACAGAAACAATACCAGCCGATCTTATACTAGTGGCATTACCCCCCCTTCCAAAGAGCATCGTCCCGATGCGATATCGCGATTACGAGAAAAAAAAAACACATACAATCACCCGTACACACGATTGAACGGTGACGAAATGTTCACAAGGTTACACAAGGGAGTTTGACGAATAGTCAGCGTTGGTAAAATGGTTTCAGTCTCGAAACATGGACGACGTCTGCCTGCTGTGAACGACGGGATCGACGTGCTGTATCTTCGTGAAGAACTTCATAGTTGACTTCGCTCAGACGACGGATAACTCGATAGGGACCAAAGTAGCGGTGTAACAACTTCTCCGAACGGCCTCGTTGGCGAATGGGGGTCCATAGCCATACTTGATCTCCGGGTTGGTAAATAACCTCCCGATGACGAGCATTGTACCGCTGCGAGTCGATGCGTTGCTGGTTACTGATTCGCTCGAGTGCAAGCTTGCGAGCTGCGTCCGCGAGTCGAATGAATTCGTTGGTATCGACACTAATGTGGTGTCTGTCGGGTAGGAGCATGGCATCCAGCATTGTAGTGACCTCCCTGCCGTGAAGCAACCGGAAAGGTGTGAACCCAGTAGTTTCTTGTACAGCGGTATTGTAAGCGAACGTGATGTAGGGGAGAATGTCATCCCAGTTCTTGTGGTCTTGGTCAACGTACATGGATAGCATGTCGGTGATCGTCTTGTTTAGTCTCTCTGTAAGGCCGTTGCTTTGTGGATGGTATGCAGTAGTTTTTCGATGAGCTGTTCCACTAAGCTGCATGACGTCTTGTATCATCTGGGCGGTAAAAGCTGTTCCACGATCAGTTATGACAACGACTGGTGCGCCATGACGAAGAACAATGTTGTTCATGAAAAATTGGGCAATCTCACTGGCGGTGCCGCGTTGTAACGCTTTCGTTTCGCAATATCGCGTCATGTAATCGGTAGCGACTACAATCCAGCGGTTGCCGTCGTGAGACTTGGGGAAAGGTCCGAGCAGATCCATGCCGATTTGTTGGAACGGTTGTGTTGGAGGGGCAACGGGCTTCAGAAAACCGGCTGGGCGCAGAGGTGGTGCTTTACGGCTCTGGCATTCGCGACACGTTTTTACATAATGCTTCACGTCCCGATTGAGCCAGTCAGGGCCGTACCCAGGAATTTTTTTCGGGGGTTGTTTTTCGGTAGAACGGCTAACATTGGCAACTGGTGGTAGATGTGAAGGCGTGTAAATAATGTAGTGTCACCCGAAAAGTTAAAGCATTAAAACATTTCGGGGGGGTGTCAGAACCCCCTCATCCCCCCCTCTAGTTACGGCCCTGGAGCCAGTAGTAGTGTTGGCGAATCCGGGCCAAGGTACGCGTGAACCCCAAGTGGCCGGACGAAGGCTCATCGTGACAGGCAGATAAGACATCCGCTCGTAACGCTGATGGAACAACGAGCAGGTGTTCAGTAGCGTAAGGGTTGAAGTTCCTTTTATAAAGGATATTGCTGCGAACATAGAACAATGATTGCGAGCGCGCGAATGCCGGTGGTGGATGCGGACTGCGGCCTTCAAGATATTCGATAAATTGTCGAAGCTCGGGATCGTTCTTCTGCTGCTCAGCCAAGTCGGATGCAGTGACAGCGCAGAGAAAACGACCGTCGAGATCGTCATCACTCGACGCCGTTGTAAGGGGAGCGCGCGAAAGGCAATCTGCGTCAGTGTGCCTCCGGCCAGACTTGTACACGATTGTCAAGTCGAATTCTTGAAGGCGTAAGCTCCACCTGGCCAGACGGCCCGAAGGATCTTTGAGATTCCCCAGCCAGCAGAGGGCATGATGATCGGTGACAACTCTGAACGGGCGGCCATACAGGTACGGTCTGAATTTAGCTATCGCCCAGACAACAGCTAGGCACTCCTTTTCCGTGGTTGAGTAATTCGCCTCCGCAGATGATAAAATCCGGCTAGCATAAGCAATAGCTCGTTCGACGCCGTCTTGCCACTGGACCAGGACTGCACCAAGACCGATGTTACTGGCATCTGTGTGCAGTTCAGTGTCGGCAACTTCATCGAAGTGTCCGAGTAAGGGCTGAGTCTGGAGGCGCTGCTGAAGCTCCGAGAAAGCGCGTCTTTGCTCAGGGCCCCACGCAAAGGGAACATCTTCTTTTGTCAGACGAGTCAGGGGTTCGGCTATGTTTGAAAAATTCTGCACAAAACGTCTGTAGTATGTGCAGAGGCCCAAAAACCGACGCACATCACGTTTTTTGGCAGGTGGTGGGAATGCAGCGACAGCCAATGTCTTTTCTGGGTCCGGCCGAATACCATCGTGGCTAACAAGGTGGCCGAGGAACTTTAGTTCGTCGTAACCAAAATGGCATTTCTCTGGTTTCAGCGATAGGCCTGCGGTGCGAATTGCCATAAAGACAGAACGAAGTCGCTGCAAGTGCTGCTCAAACGTTTGTGAAAAGACAACGACGTCGTCTAAGTAAACAAGACACGATTCCCACTTAAGACCTGACAACACTGTGTCCATCATCCTCTGGAACGTCGCGGGAGCAGAACACAGGCCGAATGGTAGCACTTTAAATTCGTACAGGCCATCAGGAGTTATATATGAATGCTGTTTTTTCGCGGTCGCGTTCATCAACTTCGATCTGCCAGTAACCGCTGCGCAAATCCATGGAAGAGAAGTACCGGGCGTGTCGAAGGCGGTCTAGTGAGTCGTCGATGCGTGGAAGAGGGTAAACGTCTTTCTTCGTCACGTTGTTGAGTTTACGATAATCGACGCAAAAGCGAAGAGTGCCGTCCTTCTTTACCAGTACGACGGGGGGACGCCCATGGACTGGTGGAGGGTTGAATGACGTCGTCGTCGAGCATCTGCTTCACTTGAGAACGTATGACCTCTTGTTCCTTTTGGGACACTCGGTAGGCATGCTGACGTACGGGCCTTTCAGCGGGGTCCGTTATAATACGGTGCTTCACGGTCGGTGTTTGGTTTATTTTGGATGTAGACGCGAAACAGTCACTAAACATGCGTAGAATACAGCGTATTTGCTCCTTCTGCACACATGGCAGCTTCGGATTGACTCGACTGTATTGGCCACCGCGGTGTCACGTTTACCGGCTGCGGAAATCGGAGCAATCGTTAAACATGCTTCACCGTCAATGGCTTCGAAGTGAGCGACGGCCGTTCGCTTTGCCAAATGTTGGTATTCGCCGCTGAAATTGGTAACCAACAGCTCAGTCATTCCACGTTTAATTTGGATTATGCCGCGGGCGACGGAGATTTGCCGAGCCAAGAGCACCGACAGGTTCGCTTCGGCGATGCCGCTACTGCCATGAGGTCTGTCGCTCTGTACAGTCACGAACATGCTGGTTCGCGGCGGAAGTGTAACGGCGTCGTCGACAATACGAAGTGCTGTCCTCTGCGCGTTGGTATCTCTTGGTTGCGGGGCATGGTCGTCAGCAAACGTTACGAGTAAGTCACGGAGATCAATAACGGCGCCGTGCTCGCGGAGGAAATCCATGCCAAGGATAACTTTCCGGGAGCATTCTGGCAACACGATCAAAGAAGCGATGAACGTCGACTCACGGATTTGCAGCCTGGCGGTGCATCTCCCGAGCGGTGTCAAGAGGTGACCTCCTGCTGTCCGGAGGTTTGGTCCATGCCCCCAAGGAGTCGTAACCTTCCTTAGTTCAGCAACGAGTTCAGCGCTGATAACCGAGTAGTCGGCGCCAGTGTCGACAAGAGCAGTTACCGGATGGTTGTCGACAAGAATGGCAATGTCAGCAGAAACGGGTTTGTCGTCGATGGCAGGTGTCGTTGAAAAGGAATCGTCGGTGGTCGGCGGACGGGTCGGAGGACGATGTTTTAACGATAGCCCAACAGCGGTCCCACCTCCGGAGGCCGCTGTTCCTAGTTTCCCGGGCGTGGGCTCGGGGACCTAGGCGGTCGTCCCGCAACAACATCGGCGAAGGTAGAGTGTGGACCCGGCGACGTCGAACGTCGAGGAGAATGGGAGCGGGATTGGCGTTGCTGGAGAGTCGAAGACTGAAGGCTCGCCAAGTACTCTGCAATAGCGCGGGGTCGTTCACCATCACGGGGTCGACAGCATCCGGCCGAAAGCCAGGCAGGCCCATGTGTCGGTACGAACACTCGCGGTACAAATGACCTGGCTCACCACAATGATAGCAAAGTGGCCGATTGTCGGGAGCGCGCCACACACTAGATTTCCGCACATTGAGTCGCGGGTTCTCGTAATGCGGCGGGCCCGAGGAGTACTGCGGCGTCTGCAGGGGGGATGGTCGAGGGGAATAGTTGACTGCCGGTGCAGGAGTGCGTAAAGCTTCCGCATATGTCAGAAGAGGAGCTTCGGTTGGAGGCGCCACCAATGGTCGTACCAGTTGCCGTACTTCTTCGCGGACGACGTCCGTTAGGGAAGCCACTTGGGGCTGTGGAGGCACTGCGTGAAGCTTTTGCAGCTCCTCGCGTACGATGCTGCGCACTAGCTCCGCGAGGTCCCTAATGCTCGTGACGTACGTCGTGCGTTGCCAAGGGCGCTGACAGACATGAAAGGTCGTTCGGCCTCTCATACTGCGAAGACCGCTGTCTCAGCATTCGCTCCATCGTTATGGCTTCATGGAGGAACTCCGCCACGGTAGCTGGGGGGTTTCGCACGAGTCCTGCGAACAGCTGCTCTTTTACGCCCCGCATCAGAAAGCGTACCTTCTTGTCCTCCCCCATTGCGGGATCAGCTCGCCGGAACAGCCGAGACATCTCCTCAACAAACATGGCAACGCTTTCATTTGGTCTTTGATTCCGAGAATTGAGGAGTCGTTCCGCTTGTTCTTTCCGGTCAGGACTGCCATACGTGCTCCGCAGCTGAGCACAAAACTCCGGCCAGGTTCTCAAGGCAGCTTCATGGTTCTCAAACCAAATGCGCGCCGAATCCTCCAGGTAGAAATAGACATACCGGAGCTTCCGGTGATCGTCCCATTCGTTGGCGACGGCAACTCGTTCGTACTGGTCCAGCCAGTCTTCAACGTCTTCGTAAGCGGCCCCATGGAAGGGCTTTGGGGTTCTCAAGGCGTTGAAAGGCCATGGAGCTGGCGGAGTCGTAGTCTGTTCAGCCTGGCTTGCCGTTGTTGCGCTTGCCATGTTTCTGGGGCGTTCTGGTAGAGGGCCGAATTGGGGTGATAGGCCTAATTGCCGCCGACTGCGCCGGAGGTCAGCTGGTTCTTCCAAGCCGTCGATGTTGGTGTCGGGATCTTCCTCGTGGTCGCAGTGCATAGACTGCTACCCAGCACCTCCACCAATTATGTCACGATATACCGCAACAGAAACCTGTAATTAGCGGTACAGCAGAACGTCAGGCTGGTCCGATCACTGATGATGATGATGATGATGATAGCCTATGTGTATGGCTCACACCCACTCTGGGGGATTGGCCAAGAAACGAATATTTTATAGACATAAGTGATCAGATATGTATGATATTACTGTAGAATTATAGAATGGTTAGAACAAATGAATGACGCTAATTTAGTGATTATATGTCAAAACCGCCCTGATTCAATTAAAAATTTCTCTACAGCGGAACAGAGATCCCGGTGACAATGACCTAATGAGGAGGCTCCCAAGGAAAGAATATTAGAGATGATGAAATCCAATCTAATTCGATTAAAAGCGACTTTGAGAATGTTTTTCCTCAGTAAGTTGTAGCGGTTGCATGATAAAAAATAATGCTCGACTGTTTCCTCCTTGCTACAAAACGAGCAAAGGGGGAAGGAGCCAGACCAGCTCTATGCATATAGAAGTTTAATTTTGGAACTCGACAGCGTAATTTTGTAAAAATGACTTCCTCTTTTCGCGTTGACCAGAAATTTCTACGCCAAGGGAACAAGAGGTGTCGATATTCGTTTAGATAAGTCACTAATGTTTTACCAGAGTCTTGAATTATGGCACGCCTTCTAAATCTGTCACGGATTATGAGTGCTGATGTGGGAATAATTGAAAGTACCGGGCCACTGAGGGCGGCTTTCGCCAGAGTGTCCGCCCAATGCAACCTCATCGTCTTTTCCGCGAGTTCGTCCTCGTCCTCTTTTCAACAGCGGCACATACAATCCTGGCAACAACAACAGAAACAATACCAGCCGATCTTATACTAGTGGCAATATATATATATATATATATATATATATATATATATATATATATATATATATATATATATATATATATATATATATATATAAAGCGAGAATAATGTTTATCAAGGATACTGTTTCACAATTACATCTAAGGTGGTCGAGCGTGAAGACCGGGTCAGTTAGCGGGGAATGACCCAGCACCATCACCCCGAATCGCCACTTTGTGAAAGGCACGTGTCGAGTCATACACTTGACAGTGACCGCGCAACATCAAAAAAATCTTTTCTTTCCAAAGAACAAAGCTTGTTTTGATCTATGCATGCGTATTTGGCGCCTTGAAGAACCAGTTCGCGGTAGCCGATCGCGCTATTACATCCTAAAATCCAGATTTGCCTGCTTTCCTATGAAGGTTCTAAACAGCCGGGATGTCGCGCGTCTGCGTATTCCTGACTGACAGAACTGAGTGAAAGTACACGAGTCCCTTGGCTAGTCTGCTGTAGAGTTACTGTATACGCTACCTTTAGGTAGCAGAGTTGCGCCTCTGATAGAACTCGCCGCTCGCGCCCCCCATTCGCCAAGCGCGCTCACGTGCGCAAAAAAGCCGGCAGATCCCACGCACTGTGGGAATCGATGTAATGCGAAGCAGCCAAATCATGCTTTACAAAATTTGCATGTAATGTTTTACATGTTAAGACCTGTCATTTATGTTCGTCATACAGTCACGTCACGCAATACCAAATGTGGTGTATATCAAGCTAACGAAACGGCCACGAGCGCGCCATGAGCGTGGCATGCAAGTCATGTCGCACATTACAAGTCATGATTTCCATATTACCACTGATCATTTATGTTCGTCATACAGTCACGTCACTCAATACCAAATTTGGTTTATATCAAGGTAATGAAACGGCCGTGAGCGCGCCATGAGCGTGGCATGCAAGTCCTGTCGCATATGACAAGTCATGATTTTCATATTACCACTGGTCATTTTTGTTCGTCATACAGTCACGTCACTCACTACCAAATGTGGTGTATATCAAGCTAACGAAACGGCCGCGAGCGCGCCATGAGCGTGGCATGCAAGTCATGTCGCACATGACAAGTCATGATTTTCATATTACGACTGGTCATTTTTGTTCGTCATACAGTCACCTCACTCAATACCAAATTTGGTGTATATCAGGCTACCGAAGCGGCCGCGAGCGCGCCATGAGCGTGGCATGCAAGTCATGTCGCACATGACAAGTCATGATTTCCATATTACCACTGGTCATTTATGTTCATCGTACAGTCACGTCACTCAATACCAAATTTGGTGTATATCAAGCTAACGAAACGGCTGCGAGCGCGCCATGAGCGTGGCATGCAAGTCATGTCGCACATGACAAGTCATGATTTTCATATTACCACTGCCCATTTATGTTCGTCATACAGTCGCGTCACTTAATACCAAATTTGCTGTATATCAAGCTAACCAAACGGCCGGGAGCGCGCCATGAGCGTGGCGGGTAAATCATGCTTTTCATGACAAGCTTGTCATGATTTTCATGATATGACCAGCCATTTATGTTCGCAATACGGTCATGTTATGCCATACCAAATTTGGTATAAATCCCATTAACGATACGGCCAGGAGAGCACAAAGTCGTAGGCGGCTAGATAGCTAGATAGATAGATAGCTAGATAGATAGATACGCTCAAAGTCGCCGAAGTTCGCTAAGAAATGCTTCGCATTTAAAAGCATCCTTTTGAGGGAAAGCCAACTTCACGGCCGCGCGGGTGCTGGCGACCGCCGCGCCACCACCGCTGCTCTGCTCTACCGCCGGTGCCATGCCGGTGCCACTGCTATCGCCATCGCTGCCCAAGCACTCCGGCGAGGCGATCCCGCTGAGTGCGGAATGTTTTTCGTTGGTGTTGTGGTTGGGTCTTGCGTTGTCCGTTTTTAGTGAACGTCAGTGCTAGTGGTGCCTGTGCGGCGTAGCGCCGTGACTCAGTGCTGCCCACTGGTCAACGACAGGCTAGCCGTTGACATAAATCGAACGGGACGGAACGATAAAATTGTGCGCGAGTGAATGCGTGAATATGCACCTTACAGGCCTGGCAGAACAGTATAATTCAGTCCGGGCACTGTGCGGCATTGCATTCGAAACCTCACCGAGTGTTTACTTTATGCCACAGCTACGTAGGTATGCGGAAAATTCTCGTTTGCTTGCGTTGTTTGCAAGCACGGAGTGATAGTTCTAGCAATTGTTTTCTCGAGCCACCTAAGCGCTGCGTCAAAAGCTACGTGAAACGAGCGATTTGCTGAACTTAATTTGTCGAGAATCTCGACAAATTAAGTCGAAGTTTTCCTGTTCGCTATTTAAAACAAATATATTACTTCCGATGGTGACTGCCATCGAACAAGCTATAGCACCAGCTTCATCTGAAGTCATTATTTGTTCGAGTTCTCCTTTTTTTTTCTTCGAAGCCAAAGGCACTGCGCCAGCGACGGGTTATGAACGAGCGAGAAAGCGCACGGAGCCGCTGGGCCGCGTAGGCTCCTACATTCGAAAGGGGTGGCTTTCCTGCATGACGTGGATGCCTCGGCGGGCAAGATGGCGGACCTATGCGCAACTCTGCTACCTAAAGGTAGCATATACAGTAACTCTAGTCTGCTGCAGAAGCCGCCGCTGTACCCCGCAGCAGCAGAAAATTCCTGTGAGCGCTGAATAGGATGATTAGCTATGGACAAGGACTATACTCGGCGACAGCTTTCCTTCACAGCACTGTGGAAGCTACAGAACCAAAGCGCATGTCTGCTTCCGCGCCAAAAAAATAGTACTGAAGTTTTATGATAATTTTCTCATTTGCCTTGTTGAAATAAATACTGCTTTATTTATTATGAGACTTAAACAGTTGCGGGAAGTTGCAGGCAAAATACAGTTATCGTTCACCTTGCAAGAATGCTTTCCTTTTCTTTCCATTTCTTAGACAGCACCACCTTTTCAGCCCACCCGTGTTCCAAGGAAACATGGCGTCCGTGACGTCACTGTGCGGCCGAATACGCGCTGTTTAGTTCTCCAAGAAAAATATACTCGTAATAGGACACTAAAATGTACACTGAACAATCGAAATGTTTCTCCCATTCATAATTTTTAAGTATGTGTTTTTCTAAACGCTTTATCGATGCGAGCGAGCAAAACCGAAATCAGCCGCAAGCTGCCGAACTACTTGCCGACCAACACGAATGTGTGGAAGCCCCGCCTCCGTAGCCTTCGCTCCAATGTCAAGATAAGTTGTCGCCGAGTATAGCTAAGGACAGGGGAAACGCGGCTTTGTGGTTCGGTCGCACACCTGCATCAGCCTCCCATTCCACTTCATTGTCGCGGGGAACACGCTCGGGAGCAGAAGAGGCAGCACCCCACTCCCCCCACAAAAAAACGAAACAAAGAAAAAAAATACCCAAGCTTGTTCAAGCTCACTCAGCAAGTCCCTTACTACAGTGGCTAGAACCCTTACTTTTCTCCGCTGCACATGAATACAGCCATTTGAGAGGTTGGTGGTAGAGTGTAGGATCGCGGAATATAGGTGATACCAGGGGGAGCCACGTCGCGCCTCTTAAATTTGGCGCGAATTTTAAATCCACACTGAAAGTACATACAACACTTTCAAACAGAGGCGTAAATCCATGAAGACCACAAGGGGGGGACACATATCTTCCAACGGCGGCCATTTTGTTTTTACAAATATGCTTTATTTTTAATTATACAAAATTAAAATTATGCATTCACATACTAGTAATAATAATAATAATAATAATAATAATAATAATAATAATAATAATAATAATAATACAATAGAACGAGCATGAGTGTTGGGGCCCGGTGACAAAAAATAGCAATGGGCATCCAAGCGGCATCACATGGCGAAGTTTAAAATTTCTAATACCAACTCGTGGGCGGGCGCTAGCATCTCTGCAGCTGCATCATTCGGGTCAAAGTATGCAATAAACAATGGTAGCAATTTTTGTGCTAACGCATAAAGGTATTTCCCATCGTGCGTACCGGCTAGAAGTACTTCGTTTCTGTTCATTGAAGGTGCTTCGGATTTCAGAGTTGGTTTTGCGAATTTTCGTTGTCCTTGACTATCAAGAAATTTAAATGTGACGTTTGGAAGATAAATCTCAGGGGGGGGACACTTGCATGGGGTGTCCCCCCCCCAGCCTGACCACAGTACCCCCCCCTGACCCCCCCCCATGATTTACGCCACTGCTTTCAAAGCCTGTAAAATGGAAACCAGAGGCTTGACATGCATGACAATTATACCATAACAATAAGGAAAGAAAAAGGGAGGAATTGTTGCGGCCGAAATTTAGATAACTAAGCTATTTTCTTCAGGAGACAACAAGAAAGAGCGCGACGTTAAGAAATACAATTTTTCTGGATATTTGCCTCTGGTTTGTAAAAAAATGAAAGCTTGAGGAAAATATCTGTCCGCAACATTTCCTCCATATACTAAAAAAGAATGCAGTGCCGAAAACCCCGTGTAAATCTGACCAAATTTGGGCACGCTAGGGCTCCTCAAAATGCGCATGTATTCTCTATGGGAGCTCGCGCTGGTCAACCCTCTTAAAACTTGAGTGCAGCTGATTTCATGTGATCTGTCTTCTTGTGTTCTTTTTTGGTGGCTTTTTGTATATTTGTTTCTTCTTGTCTTCTTTTCCCAAAATGGTGGGTCATCAGCCACAAACTGCAGCATATTTTGAATAAATCAACCAATAAGAACTCAACTGTTCTCCTGAATTTCATCTGCTAGAGCTCTGTGGAAAAAATACACAGTAACTCTGCAGTGTTTGCATGAGAATTCCTTCATCTAACCAATGCGTGACACGATCAGCATAGAATAAACAAACAGCGGAGCAAAGAATTAAAAAAGAATACTCGTGATCCATCGCACTGCAATTCCGTCCGGACGAAGTAAGGACATTCGTAAAATACTCCCGGAGGTGCCACTCGAAAACTCCAGATAGCCGGAGTGAAAAAGCAGCGAAAAATACTCCGGAGGTGCCCCGGAGGGACTGCCGATAAAAAGTGCTCCGGCGGCGCCACGCAATCACTCCGGTCGGCCGGAGTGAATTATCAGTGAAAAGTACTCCGGAGGTGCCCCGCAGTCCCTCCGGCCTGCCGGTGCAAAATGCCGGTAAAAAGTGCTCCGGCGGCGCCACGCAATCACTCCGGTCAGCCGGAATGAAATATCAGTGAAAAGTACTCCGGCTGTGCCACGCAATTGCTCCGGCCAGCCGGAGTAAGAACTTTGCTCCGGAGGTCCGGAGGAAAAATTACTCCGAACAGGGGGGGTCGCTAGAGGACAGGCGTTTTACTCCCACCTGGGAGTAATTTTTTTTAGTGTACTTGCTGTAAAAAAATGCGAAGGGAATAAATAAATACGTTTGGCTGCCCTTCCAAATTCCCGGTGCAGTCGGGCACCGTTTTCTTTTTCTGATGCGTAAAACGAGTCGTCGCCATAGGATCGGGAATGACTTGCCATTTTAATGTTGCAGCTCGCCGGTCTTATCTTTGTCGCCGTTAGCAACGAACGCGGCAGGCAACGCCAAGTCGTGAAGCTGTGTGTTCTGAACTTTTTTCTTTTGTTTCTTTCCTTTTCTTTCTTGCCTTGACGCAACTCTTGACTTCGCGCGAGATTCAAAAGATAAAAGTCATGCGGCACGTGGTGGAAGACACGCGAACTAAACGCCGATGTCCGTGAAAGCTGGATCTGAGTGCGTGAAGAGTTGCAAAAGGCAGGCGTAACGCCTCATCCTACGCTCAGCTCTATTGAAACCGTTATCAAGGACGAGCTGCATCAGGCCCTCCGGGACAGATTGCCTGCTGACAGCGCTGCACCAGCTCCTACAGAATACCGCCGTGAGACGACCTACGCGGAAGCCTTAAAGCGTCCTGCTGCCTGTCCACCAATGTTCATTCATCCTGTTCCTACCGTGTCACTTCAGTCGGCGCAGCAAATGCCGTACTACGAAGACACGTACACGCCGCCGCCCTTTGTCCGTGCCGCTCCAGTCGCCCATCATTCGGGAGCAACCGGTCCACTACATCGACGATCGGCGCACGTATCCTCGGAAGTCGGATGTTTGGCGCACACCCGATCGCCGGCCTCTCTGCTTTTACTGCGGGGAAGCAGATCACTTGTACCGCCAGTGCCCTTACCGCCGCCTTGGGCTTCGCGGCTTCTCTGCGTACTCGTCGCCACCCCGGTACGGCCAGCGACCCCGGGACATTGAAAACTACCTCTCGCAGCAGCGCATGCCCCACCGTCTGCCGGGCGCCAGTCGCGCTCGCCGTCGCCGAGGCGCTTTTCATCGCTGGCCCAGCGGTATTCCAACGCACGGTCGCCCTATAGTGCCTAGAATATACTGGCTAGTGTGCTGAGCGGAGGGGGTTTCCAATGGGAGGAGGTGGCAGTGCCGGTGATGCCTTCCAACTTTGGCCGGTAGGCGGCGACGCTTGTCGCAAAGGTGTAGCACACGCGCCGGCGTCGCGGTGTATGTTAGTGCCTCCGCAGCTTACCAGTGTTTCGTGCCCCGTGTCCAAAGTTGTCTTGGTGACGTTTGCGCTGTTTTTACCGTGTTCGCGCTAATCTTCGTGCACGAACGTGTAAATGGGAACTGCAAAGAGTAATTATGCGTGTGTTTTGCGTTTTGCACATTACTTATGCTTGATGAGTTGATGATTATTTAGCTGTGGAACAGGGGGATTTTTCAAAGTGAAGTTCAGATTACATTTACAGTTATTGAGGTGGGGCGAAACTTTGAAAGTGAGTTTCAAATCTTGGCTATACAGCAGTGGTAATGAAAGCTATGACTAAAATTTGCGAGGTATTTTAAAGGTAGACGCAGGTTGCATTAGAGCCCAGAGATAGTTCAAAATTTTTTAGTATTTTTTTTTATTTTTGTTTGTTTTTCTACTAATGTACTTCTCAAATAAGATCTGCCATCTATGGATCACTGAAATTTTGCAGAAAGGTAGCGATTAAGGCTTCACAGAACTGGATCTAAAATTGTGAGTGTACAACAAAAATTAGATTTGTCATGTTTTTTTTTACGTTTGTTGAATTATGAAAATGGCCACTTATGAATGATTTTTTATACTAAGAAATACAAATGCGCATAGGCTACTGACTCTAGAACCAGTTATGTTAATGCCATTATAGTTAACACGTGGAAATCTTCGTTTTCCTACGCCCGCTAGTTCCCGAGAAAAGTGTACAGAAATTTTAAAAATGTTCTTTTGAGAAAAACGCAGAAATAACGTAGTAGTACGAGCGCATTACCTGTGACTGTGTCAACAAAAAGGAGACCTGAAATTCTTTTTGAAACCGCGAGTGCCCAAATGTGATATATTTTCTCAAAGAAATGCTCTATTCGATAACTGAATTTCCAAAATTGCATTTTTGGACCACAAGAAGTCTCACCCCACCTTAAACTGTCAATTCATTGCGGCTAAAAGCAAGCACGCATAATACTCAGAAAGATGCTTTGCACGAAAATTTTTTTCAGCCATTCACACTACTAGACTATGATAAAATGATCTAATGGAGATGTTGTTCTTGACTAATGACCCCTGTTCGTTTTATTCGCATTTACCTTTTCTGAATCCTATTTAGACTAGCTTGTGCTCATCGCATGTGGTCTAGAAAATATGGATGCCATGCTGGAAAACGTGGAACAGCGAAAGTGACCCCCCCCCCCCCCCACCGTACATTTGCATATGAACCATTCTCTGTTAACTACAGACTTGCTCATTTAGTGCAACAATGCAGTAGGTACATCTGAACTGCGGAAACACCGAAACAACCGATCCAAAAGTATGGGGCCTATGGTGATATCTGCAGAACTGGACGAACACCATTCATTTTGTTGGTGAAGCGAACGATTTGCAAAAGCTAGTGTCATAATGTTTGCAAGAAAGATTAGTGCATTTGTGTAATACAAGCGTTACATGGACATTTGTGATTACTGTCGACCCGCTCCGGCTCAAGTATCTGCTCGCGATTAAGAATTATCGTGCCATGACCCGACTACCTCGGCACGTGTAGGTTATACACTCTGCAAGTCCATGATGGTGCATCATACCGAGTGTGATGCGCCGCTAAAATAATAAAATATGACCACGACTGAGAGGTGCCAAGTGCAGTTAACTGGATCGACTTCGAGTAAGATCGCTGCGTTGAAAACAGCGCGAAAACGGGATGAAGGCTAAGGGACAAACAACAGAAGCTCTGTTGCTTAGCCTTCGACCCGTTTTCGCGCTGTTTTCAACGGAATGAGATGTACCAACTTGCGCTTCAAGACACTATTATACGAGTAAAATCGCCAGCGAATGTTCCCGTGTAGCAGCGAAGAATCCGAGTCGGACTTCATCGCGATCGAAATTGCCGTGAGCCATCCTTACGACACAATTTCTTGCGTCTAACGCGTCAACTTTCGCTGATTGTTTTCAACGGGCAAGTTGGGTGTGTCGGAGTATATTCATTGCGACTTTTCTACTTCGCTTCGGTGGTGAAACAGAGAGTCACGAAAACTAGCAGACGACGTGAGGTACGTGTGAAACGCTCGTCGTTTTGTGGTGCCGAACCACTTGAGGATTTTCTGCGGGCAGTAATTTGGCGCTAAGATTTTCCCCGTCCGGTCAAGTGCTTTGACGAGTGTGTTAAAAGCAACGAAGAACACTACATTCGCGGCAGAAAGCGCCGTGCTACGCAGCTGAAAGCGGAGGAGCCGCCGACGCGCGGGGGACCTTAGCGAGCCGCAGCGCCGCCATGCGGTGACTGTGGGAAGGCATCAACGCGATGGCCACGCCAAAGCGCCCACTCAGCACACTAGCCAGTATATTCTAGGCACTATAGTCGCCCAGTCCCCTCCGGGAAAACTAACTGAAGCGACCTCTGGGGGTGGGGTGGCTGATGGTCGAAGTGCTGAAGACCTCCGATTGACGCAGAGACGTACAGATACCGATCCGACATCACCTGCTGCTGTACGGGATGACCGGCTTTCACTCGACATACCAGTGACGATTGATGGTTACGCGGTTAATGCGTTAGTGGACACCGGCGCAGACTATTCTATATTGAGCGGGAAACTGGCAACGCAGCTGAAGAAAGTAATCACGCCGTGGCATAACTCGCAGATTCGGACGGCTGGTGGTCACGTCGTTACTCCACTGGGCGCCTGCGTAACTAGAGTTCAGATTCAAGGGTATACATTCGCAGCAAGCTGCCTCGTCCTACGCGAATGCTCGTGACGTCATTCTGGGAGTTCACTTCCTGCAGGAGTATGCATCTGCAAGAGCGCCGCGTCACGTTTTCAGCCGACCGAGCAATCGACGTGCAGGACGAAGAACGGCGGGTCGATGTACTTCGTGTTTCTGAAGACAGCGTGACACTTCCTCCACGAGCAAGTGTCCTAGTCGACGTCA
Organism: Rhipicephalus appendiculatus; assembly: GCA_030522465.1. Classification (NCBI taxonomy): domain Eukaryota; kingdom Metazoa; phylum Arthropoda; class Arachnida; order Ixodida; family Ixodidae; genus Rhipicephalus; species Rhipicephalus appendiculatus. The sequence goes on along the minus strand of JALIZH010030136.1, from coordinate 5,500 downwards.
CATGCTGTGGTTTGGGCGATGGCGAAGCGGTGGCCGAAACAAACTTGGAACACCTCCTGAAACAAGGCATTTGTGTAGCTAGAAGTGTCATACACCTTCGTGGTGGCCGATCGCAATTGCTTGTTACCAACCTCAGCAACGAGCATCGACCTTTTCCACGGCACTTCGATAGCGTTTGCCAACGAAGTAGCAAACGTCAACAACTGTTTCTCGTCGGAACTAGTGGACACCGCAGACACGTCACTGGGTAATATCGACATCAATCCTGAACTGTCCACCGATAACAGGACTGCGCTGCGAGCGCTCTTGCTCGAGTTCAGGTCCTGCTTCGCAAGCTCCTCAAAGGTCCGCCAGACATCAATCACTCGGCACAGGATCATGACGTACGAGGACGCACGCCCGATACACCAGCACCCTTACCGCGTGTCGGCGAAAGAACGTGAAGCGATACGTACGCAAGTCCGCGAGTTGCTTGGCGATGGCGTTATCGAACCATCCAACAGCCCGTGGTAATCTCCGGTCGTTCTTGTCAAAAAGAAAGACGGAACGCTACGCTTCTGCGTAGACTACCGGAAGCTTAACAACGCCAAAACATGACCAGGATTTGGGGACATTTGCACGTAGCGCCCTCTCTTGTCGGTGACAGCGGCGGCCTGCCGTAACTGAATGGGAAGTAGGCGAAAAAAATCATATCTCGTGAAAAAAGCTACTTATCAAAAACGACTGCCGGTTCTACAAAGCAGAGACTTAATTAAACATTCTGTCAAAATTACAGTGTCGCACTACAAACCGCGTGGCTTCCCAGAGTGTTTAATATTTGACAATGGGTCCCATGTATTTCCAATGGGGGGTGTTCAATTGTCTAGGGAAGCCACGGGTTTTGTAGTGCGATACTGAAATTTCGCCACAGTGTTCCAGTAAGTCTCTGCTGTATAGATCCCGGAGTCGTTTTTGATAACTAGCTTATTTCAAAAGATATGATTTTTTTTCGCCTATTTCCTATTCAGTTATGGCAGGACGCGGTTGCTGCCGCCGGGAGATGGCGCCACGTACGAATGTCTCCAAATCCTGGGAATGAGGACGTGTACCCGCTGCCGCGTATCGGCGACTCGTTGGATAGACTTCGCCGTGGCGCTATATCTCTTCTCTCGATATGAAAAGCGGGTACTGGCAAATCAAGGTAGATGAGCGAGACCGCGAGAAAACAGCCTTTGTGACTCCAGATGGCTTCTACCAATTTCGAGTGCTTCCTTTTGGCTTGTGTTCAGCGCCGGCAACTTTCCAGCGAATGATGGACACTGTCCTCACAGGACTGAAGTGGCAGACATGTCTTTTGTACCTTGATGATGTTGTGGTCTTTTCTGCCACGTTCGAGCAACATCTTCACCGTCTGCGCAGTGTGCTAGAGGCTATCCGATCGGCAGACCTGACCAGTAGCGTAGCCAGAAATTTTTTTCGGGGGGGGGGGGGGGTTCAACCATACTTTATGTATGTTCGTGCGTGCGTTTTTATGTGTGCGTGCATATATACGCAAGCAAAACTGAAATATTTGGGGGGGGGTTTGAACCCCCCCCAACCCCCCCCCCTTGGCTACGCCACTGGACCTGACACTAAAGCCACAGAAGTGTCACTTCGGTTATGAGGAGCTCAAATTTCTTCGGCATGTAGTTAGCGCCAGAGGGGTCCAGCCCGATCCAGACAAGCTTGCCGCTGTTGCCGCATTACCAGCTCCTGTTGACAACAAGGCCGTCCGGCGCTTCCTTGGTCTGTGTGCCTACTATCGCAGATTTATTCACGGCTTTTCGCAGATAGCAAAACCCCTGACTCCACAAGGGACGACACCCCATTTGTCTGGGAAAATGAGCAACAGGCAGCTTTTGCTGAACTGCGACAGCGCATGCAATCAGCGCCCGTTCTCGCTCATTTCGACGACTATGCCGACACTGAGGTGCGTACTGACGCCAGTAACATTGGCCTAGGCGCTGTGCTCGTTCAGCGTCAAAATGGCATGGAACGAGTAATAGCCTACGCCAGCCGCTCTCTATCCTGTGCCGAGGCGAATTATTCCACTACGGAGAAAGAGTGCCTCGCAGTCGTGTGGGCAATCGCCGAGTTTCGCCCGTACCTTTATGGTCGCCCCTTCAAAATAGTGACGGACCATCACGCCCTCTGTTGGTTGGCAAATATGCGCTACCCTTCGGGACGACTAGCACGGTGGAGCTTGCGGTTACAGGAATTCGATGTCACCATTGTTTATAAATCTGGCCGCAAGCATGAAGACGCCAACACACTGTCACGCGCACCCATTCATCTCGTCAATCAGGGAGAAGAGGACGATGACGGTTTCCTGGGTGCCATTAGCTCGTCGGACTTGAGCAGACGGCAGCGACATGACGCAGAGCTTCGACCAATCATCGATCATTTGGAGGGCCGCGACATAACCATACCACGCCATCTGTCCCGCTCGTTGACGTCGTTCTGTCTGCGAGACGGCGTGCTGTGTAAGAAGAACGCCCGTTCGAACGACCGTGCTTACCTGCTGGTGGTTCCCAGAGACATGCGGGACGACGTACTTTTCGCTTGCCACGACGAACCGACATCTGGCCACCTAGGCTTGTCACGAACACTTGCAAGAGTAAGTGAGAGGTACTATTGGCCAGGACTTTCGGCGAGCGTCCACCAATACGTCAAAAGCTGTCGTGAATGTCAACGCCGAAAGAAACCCTCTGTCAAGCCGGCTGGCTTACTTCAGCCAATTGAGGTACCTTCTACGACCTTCGACCAAGTCGGCATGGACATTCTCGGACCATTTCCCCTGTCTGCTGATGGCAACAAATGGGTGGTTGTCGCAACAAACTACTTAACACGCTACGCTGAGACACAAGCGATCCCACGAGCCACGGCTTCAGAGGTAGCGCATTTCTTCATGCGCCCCATCGCGTTGCGTCACGGTGCTCCTTCCAGCGTAATAATTGACAGAGGGACAGCATTCACAGCACAGCTTATGGAGGAGGTGTTTGAACTAAGCAACACCGAAAGACGACCGCATACAATCCGCAGACCAACGGACTTACCGAAAGACTGAATAAGACGCTCGCAGACCGGATCTTGCCTTACGTGACCTTCGCGTATAAAAAATTGAAGGACACTTTGTACATTCTAAAGTGTGTTCGGCGAAAGCGTTTGGCCGTTCCACTGACTATGCCATGTCTCTTTTCTTTTACACTCTCAGTGGGATAACACACAGAGCGAATGTGTGCGTGTTTTCTTTTTTTAATTTTTTACCGCGAGTCGCAGCGAGACGCCAGACTAATCTTCCGTTCGCATGCGTTAGTATTTTCTAACGAGTGCGAACGTCAATAGCGTTCCAGCGTTTAAATTGACGGGCCCTTTGTAAATTCTAAAGTGTATTGAATTGAACGCCTGTGTCCGTGAACGCCTGTGTCCATTGAGACGGCGTCGGTCAGAATGATTGCAAACGCTAGGCACAGCGAAGCTACGCAAGCAAAGAGCGAGCGCTGTGGAGTCCGACGCGACCGGCGTCCGTTTGCGCATCCCGGCGGCCACCTGGCTCCGTGCCAGAGCTCGGATGGACGGGACGGACGGACAGAGAGACGGACGGACGGATGGACAGGCAGAGGGACGGACAGACAGACGGATGGACAGACAGAGGGACGGACGGATGGACAGACAGAGGGACGGACGGATGGACGGACAGACACCGGCCGCACGGATGGACAGACGGACGGACACCGGACGGACGGATGGACAGACGGACACCGGACGGACACCGAACGGACGGACGGACACGGGACGGACAGACGGACACGGGACGGACGGACGTGAGCATGAGACATTAAAGGCTTTCGCCTTAATACCGCTGTGCAAGAGACCACGCGATTCACGCCATTTCGTCTTCTCTATGGCCGCGAAGTGCAGACCATGCTGGATTCTATGCTACCATGTCAAGACGCTGACGAGTTGACAACTGACGCCGAGGAATTTGCGGAGCGTGCGGAGGAAGCTCGGCAGCTTGCGCGCCTGCACATCGGCCAGCAGCAACAGATGGACGCACGACGCTACAACATCCGCCACAGGGAAGTGTCCTACAACCCAGAAGACAAAGTTTGGGTGCTCAGTGACAGTGATGGAAGTGACTTTTTACTTTTTGGAGCACACTTTGCAGCAGGAAAATTACCGCCCTGGAGCAGCCATAAGTGTTTTCGGAGCGGAAAAAACGTTAGTTTGGAGCAGTGTTTTAGGAGCAGATACAAAATTTGCCATACAAATTTTGCCATACAAATTGCCATACAAATTGGAGTTCAAAGCATTGCCGAGGCAACCCGTAAATATTATTATTTATGAAATATATTTCGCAGACAACAATCAATGTAAATTTCAAGAAGCAAACAATTAAAAAGATGGCTGCTTGTAAAAAAATGTGCTGTGAAATGAGCTATATATTTAAAATACTAGTATTTGTGGCAGAAATCAAATCAAACCGGTAAAGCTGAGCGCCACAGTTTAGAAGTAACCACAGCCCCATATAACTGTTGCCAAATAAGCAGTACATAATCGGTATGAGATAAAAGCGATCCTGCACATTTAACCACACTAGCCTGCATATCTAGCTGAAAAAAAAAAAGAACAGCTAAATAAGATCAGAGACGATAATGCCGCACACTAGTGGCATACTGGAATGATAGTAGGCTATACAGATACTTTAGGATTTAAGAGTTGATCAAACCGTAAAAGTTCGTCATTCTCATTCTCTCAGTGCCATTTCGGAGCAGGTTCGGAGCAATTACTAACAAAAATCACAGTTTGGAGCAGCATGGAGCAGCAATTCTCTTTTGGAGCAGTTTGGAGCAATTGGAGCAGCACTTCCATCACTGCAGTGAAAAGTGAAAAGTTACTGAGCCGGTATTTTGGCCCGTATAAAGTTCTACGCCGCGTCAGTGACGTGAACTACGGAGTGGTCCCGGACACAACATCGCAAGCACGGACCAGGACACAACCGAGCCCGGACGTAGTTCATGTTGTGCGCATGAACCGTACATTGCGCGTTCGTAACCGTTCTTTTTGATCGTGCACCGGTCTTTGCTAATGCCTTTCACTTATAGTTGAGAAGTCGCTTGTTCTTTCATTGACTTTATTAACGTTACGACCTTAATTTTGCCCTTTTGCTTCACCTAGGGTTTTTATTGCCTTTTCTCTCCACGCGCACATGTTGTAGCATCAAGTTAGCGCTGCTATTATTTTTTTTTTCGCGGAAGGGGGTAATGCCACCTGCATGTAATGGGTCGAGGCAAGAGTAGCTCTCGCCCTAGAAGAAGAAAGAAGAGCGCGCGTTTCTTCTCCGCTCGAAATCTTTATTTATAGATTTTTTATAATCCTTTTACCTCTCTGACTTTTCACTTACATTGCATTTTATCCTCTTCTTTTTTTTTTCACGTTGCACAGCCTTTATTTTTCCCTTAATAACAGTCAGTGTGGCCGA
>JALIZH010030135.1:0-25858 GCA_030522465.1 Rhipicephalus appendiculatus | reverse complement strand
ATTTCACCGACCACAAAGCGGTCATAATGAAAGGGCAACGGAAACCAGCAATAAAAGTTTGATAAAACATTTAATCAATCGTTTCACGTCATTTTTATCGGGCGAATTAACGGAAGAAATTTCACGGTTTAACCGATGATTACTTCCAGGAGCTTCGCCCAATCTCATCATCATTCACCTCGTGGATCTGCCGTCAATTTTTTTCAACCAAGAATCTCGCTCGCAGACGCTGCCTGCGTCGGCGTCGTGAGGCGAGAGAGGAGGGGGAGCTTAGGAGAGGAGAGAGAAGGGGAGACGTGCATGCGCAGTGGGGAGTGTGGAAGCCGCGGGCATTGATGCCTAGAGGGGGGAGCGTAGGGGGGGGGAGAGAGGAGGGGAGGCGCATGCGCAGTGAGGGTGTGGTTGCCGCGGCGAGGGATGCCTAGAGGAGAGAGAGGGGGAGAGGAGGTTTTTTATTTTTATTGTTTGAAAGGGCTTGCGCATGCGCAGTAAGGGAGGCCACGCGGCACACCACCACCACCGGATTAAGCTTCGCCATAAGATGCTTCACATCCAATATACAAATTCCGTTGTTTCTTTAGCGATATCACTGTGTCCCTTTGCCGCGCTATTCACCAGGGTGTCCTGTATCTCCTGAATTTTTTCCTGCTCAGCCTCGAGCCATTGATGCGCTCGCCAGCTAAACATCCATACTTAAGTACCTCCGGGGTCCTCATAGTGGCACCGTGAAGGTGGTAGCCACGGTGTTAGGATAGGTCAGGTGTACCGACGCTCCGCTTTCGCCATGCAGCCTCCCCGCCGAGCACGGAGTCGCGCTTCGCATTTTTTTCCAACAGGCTGCGCTGGGTGTATCGATGCTTCAGGTCAGCCGTTTCATCGGCGGCCACGTCTTCTATAGTCGGTGTCAAAACCCGTGGATATACGGTATGACTGCGGCTTTTCTCATATCAGCTGGGAGCTGGTAGGCTGGAGTCTTTTTTGACGAGTTAAACTTCAGAACCCCTTCCCCTGCGCTGACCAAAACATGCGTAGGAACTGAAACAGAACCTAGACGACTTTGTAGAAGAAGAAGCTGAGTGTCAAAATGTACGTTGGGATATATCCTCGTCAGATCATGTGACCGATTGTATAATTTGTTATGTAGTAGGATTTTATTTTTTGTGCAGGAAGATATTGAAGAACACCAGCTGTCAACAATGTTGCAATGGCTTGGCAGCTACAAGTAATAGGTATAGAGTAAGAGCTACAAGTAAAAGGTGTAGATGATGCACTCTCAAATGAAGAAAGTTTTTTAACACGAAAGTGTTATATGCCGGGGCCCACCAAGATTTGGGTGACGTATTTCCGTCACGGAAATGACGTCGAAAAAATACACATGATCAGAAGACAAAGAAAAAAAAGTTCCGTGAACGGTAGTTGAACCTACGACCTCTGAGTCCGGGCACGCTATCCACTGCGCCACGGTCACATACTCTGTAGGCTTTAAAAGCAAGCCTTTTATATCTACCACTGTCCTCTCGGAGTGCTCTTGCTAAAGTGAAGTAATGCATTATGTCCGTGAAATGCACGATTAGTTCCTTCAAAGCTTTGTTTCTATGCGTCCGTCCCATTCGGCGCGTTTCGAAGGCGAAAAGTGCAATTTTTCGACGCATTAACACACTGCCAGGTGGCGACCTTACCCTCAGCGTCGGCCTCTCTCAAAGCATCCATCCATACCAAAAATAGCTCTGGGACGCTCGAGTGCTTCGCGTGGCCGTAACTGTGCGTTCCTAGATCACACCGCAAAAAATCGCAGCCGGCCAACGGGGAAGACACGACGCGCGTTGCGTTCGCCTCTCGTCGGGCAACGTTGTTCAATAACTCTAACATGCCGCGAGTAGGCGACCTTAGCCCAAGTTCGGCGTCCAATCAGTGATGCTCTTCTAGATTTCGCACCGCTTTTACTGATTCCGCTCTCACCGTACAGCTACTACAAGCATCTATGACCATAAGGGTTTGTTTAATCATTCATCATGGACGCTAGGCGTCGGGATACAGATGTACCACCAAGCGTCAACGTCAATGCATCCACATTAAACGGTGCTATAACTGTCAAACACCAATAGACATTGTGCATACTCTTTTTTTATCAATGTACAGTAAACATTAAACTACTTCTGTAAGGACACGTTTCACTTTCGTGTTATACAGATTCCTGTGACGGAGGGATCAACCATGTTTTCTTTTACTCTTGTTACTACCACCAACTCTCTTGAGTACCATTCTACATTCTTTCGTATCATTTAGCCGCACCATACAATACTCGAGCTAAAGCAGCTTTTTCAGGCAAAAATATGTAAAATTCGTAGATTGCGCCAATAACGTAGTAAAATTCTTTATCGTACCATAACTTATATATATTGCAGTCTATTTATTTTGAAAAGCTTGCTTATATCGAACAGCGGCTTCGTAGCCAGCGGTCACAAGCTGTCGCCCACTTTATTGCATTATTTTTCAATCCTGTATTTGCCGACGTGGGAGCGCCGCGTCACGTCCTAGTGGACGCCACGAAAAACCTAAATAAAGATATTCTATTCCATTACAATAAAGCATACGCCTTCTCGCAAATGTTTACGGCATTTGCAAATGAGCAGGTTCGTAGTAAAATATTCTATAGGGTCACTTGATCTTATATGCGAAATGCCCCTAACGCATGATACCTGCTCTATATATGATGGTGACCACCAATACATCGAATTGATCTTTCGAGGGCAAATGAAGGATGAATTCAACACGTGTCACGCAACTGCAGCCTTATTTTGTAGACAAAATGCGGTCACGATCGCCTAGACCACGGTGTTGCCGAGGCCGAAGGTGGTGTTTATGAGCTTCATGGCGTCGCATGCCTAACCGTCATGCATAAAACACAACTAAGTGTTTATATTTAACTTACGTGTATGATATTACAAAATCACGAAATCCTCACAGGACCTTGTGATAGCGCTAAACACGCTAAAACACCGAATGTTAGAAGCGTCAGGTTCGCGCTTGGCACAGCCAGGCGGCCACAAACATGCAAGCACCTCCTTTCGGCAAGAAAAGCAAAGAGGTCCTCGATTGCTCCTCATTCCAACACGCTGTCGCTCCACCTAAACTATTCTATCACCGTGGTGGCAGCTTTCATCGATGACGTCACGTTGTATCGGAGAAACGAGGGCAGCCTGTTTAGTAGCGTACGGCTTTTTGCTGAGTGCGGAAATATTGCAGCTGCTGCGTTGAAAGTTTCAAGCTGTGGATATATCTTGATTGGTTCCCGCGTAAAAATTATCACCGCATAATGACGTCACCATATCACATCATCCTGATGCCACAGATCACCAAACTTTCTGACGTCATCATGAGTTCGCTGTGGCGTCACGTGGTGACGTCATAACATGACATCATCGTTCGGTAAAAGGTTGCCCAACCCCGGAAGCAGTCGAAAACAAGGAAAGGTGCGGAAAGCTCGCAAAGCCTCTAATTCTGGAGACCAAAACCACCTTAGTTACCTTAGTTGTAGAAAGCTTTAGGAAGGGGGCGGGGGGAGGTTAACACATCGATTTAGAAGAAAAAGATGAAGAAGATGGCTTTAGACTTGGATAATAAGGCGGAGATGGGGGGCTAGTTGGTACGTATTCATACTTGTGATGCGCTTGCGAAAAAACACGAGAGAACGAAACAAGGGACGACACATTTAGACTTGGAGTCTACTGAGGCGGATATATAAGAAGCTCCTTGAGATTTTATATCTTTTTTTGCGTTTTTGTTTTTATGACGGAAGGTACTCGACGTGTGTCTTTGGGTTACAAGTTTCCTTTAGAAGCGCCATGGGAAATTTTGCAGAAAATCAAGTCATCCATAGTGATCTCGATGGTCTACTTTGGTCAGAAAACGCATTCTCTTATTTTATTATTAGCGTAGCGTTTACATTGACATACAGAACCCATTTATTTCAAAGCAGGACCATTTCGAGACAAACGATGGAAAGCCGTGCCTTCAGCATTGCTAGCAGTGCGTTGAGAGAGCTTCCATTCAAGCATTCTCACTCCTCGTTGATGCGAACAAAAATGGATGGTTCATGATAAGCTGCATGCCTTTGAAATGAAGTGCAAAAGCACATAAATACGCCTCCTCGCGGGTGCTCTGAACATTACTTGCTCACCCACATGACAGCTCGTGTGGGCGCTCTTTACGGGAGAACGTGGTTTCATGGTTGTATCTTGAGAGTGCTGAACTCAAGCAATCCTAAAAAGTCGGAGTCATGTTAACGTGACTTCGTCCAAGTGACTATTGGCCAATAATGCTTAATATGTAGGTGTATCTTTTATATTAAGGAAATTTGCGTTGTTGTGTACATGGACGACTTCCAATGAAGAAAATAAAAGGACCGGTAGCCCAGTTCTTAAGAGAATACCCTTCGGGGTGTAGGGGCCAGGGCTCACAAAGTATAAAATTTTGCCGAGCACAATATTTTTTCTTTCTGCTTAGCTCGAAGCCACAGGCAAGATGAAAATAAATTAATGAATTTTTTATACTTTCAGTGCGCCTACATACAGTTTTTCTACAATAGAGTTCTTGAAAAAAGTAATTATTGGTAAAAAACTCAGCAGGAACATTAAACGTTAAATCTGCTTAAAATGCGAAGCATTTCTTAGTGAACTTCGGCGACTTTGAGCGTATCTATCTATCTATCTATCTATCTATCTATCTATCTATCTATCTATCTATCTATCTATCTATCTATCTATCTATCTATCTATCTATCTATCTATCTATCTATCTATCTATCTATCTATCTATCTATCTAACTATCTATCTAGCCGCCTACGACTTTGTCTTCTCCGGACCGTATCGTTAATGGGATTCATACCGAAATTTGTACGCCATAACATGACTGTATGACGAACATGAATGACTGGTCATATCATGAAAATCGTCAATAACATGTCATTAACGGTATGATTTTCACGCGATGGCTCTAGTACTCCTGCGGCCGTTTCCTTAACTTGATATGTTCAAAACTTGTTATGAGGAGACATTTCTGCCTGAAGAACATGAATGACAGGTGGTATTATAAAAACCATTACGTCCACATCATGTACAACATGATTTACATGCCACACTCATGGTGCGCTGGTGGCCGTTGCGCTAGCTTGATATACACAAAATTTTGTAATGTGTGACGTGATTGTATGACGAACATAAATGACAAGTGGTAAAATGGAAATCATGATATGTCATGTGCAACATGACTTGCATGCCACGCTTATGGCGCACTCGTGGCCGTTTCGCTAGTTCATAATACACCAAAATGGTATTGCGCGACGTGACTGTACGACGAGCATAAGTGCCAGGCGGTAACATGAAAATCATAGCACGCATGTCATCTACAACGCCATTTACATGTCATGCTCATAGTGCGCTTGCGTCTAGTTCGCTAGATTGATATACACCCAAATAGGTATTGCGCAACATGACTGAATGAAGAACATAAAGGGCAGGTGCTAACATAAAAATCACGACATGCAAGTTACGTACAGCATGATTTGCTCTTTGCTGGCTGCTTCTCATTATATCGATTGGCACAGTGCAAGGGATCTGCCGGTTTTCTGTTAAAACCTTCGTAGGATATCTTCAAGCATTCTGTTAGTTATTGTTTCGTACTTCCGCTTCACCAGCACCATTGCCCGGATGTTCACAAACGCGCGGTAGTCTCTTCCTGACCTAACGTTTACGCAAATGTGCTCTGTACAAACGCTAGAGGAATTCATTGGCTGGCTCGTTGTGTCGAAATATGCGCAAGATATTGGAATGAATCGCAGCTTCACACATATCTGTATTCATAGCATGCTTGAGAAGTGCACCCGGTGGTGTAGCCTTAGCGCAGATTACGGGATGGCTAGCGTGCATTATTAAGGCGAAGGCTAAAGTTTATCATTGGTACTTAAGCCTTCAAAAACGTGTCGATGTATTCATCGGTTCGTTATCCTTGAACAATGCGGTGTGCAGTATCTAAGCTTGCCCCTGTTATCTAAGGAGACCTTAAAACAGGGTGTGATTCAGAATCAAACCCAAACGTTCCGCATCGCAGTCGAATTTTCTACCACAGAGCCAGACCAGCGCTTGAAACTGCGCTGGAGAAATACCCCCACAAAGTTGTAATGCCGGGTGAGTAGTCACATTAACAGACGCAATATTGCGTGGCAGAAGTTCACAATCGTAACAGGCGTGAAACCCGGTGAATTGCGCAACGAAAGAGTGGCGCAAGGCTTCCCACATAATACAAAGTGACCATCCATCATTTCGCGCCATCATCATCAGCCAGAGCATGACCAAAGTGCGCAGCTGTGTGGGTCTGCGAACTGCCGTAAAATCTCGTAGTGACGACTTCGCTGAAGTCTGCGCACCTTTGAAACAGTCATACAGAGACAGAAATTGGCGCGTGCGACGTTCAAAGATTTAAGGGCTGCTAAAACGTGCGTACTTTTTCTTGGCGGCTTATCTAGCTTACGTGCGTGCAGCCAGATTGGGGCCTTCTTGTCTTAGGAAGCTGTAGCACGTGGAGATTTTTTAAAGATCTGCAAAGAGAGAAAGCGAAGCGCCAAATCGCCTAATATCAAAGCAAACTATCACCAAGCAAAGTGTTCAATATGCCCCATAGGTTCTGTAGGCTTCTCGTAAAGAAATGAAAACTCATGCAACGTCTCACTCTCCATCGTAGACGTGGTTACTTCCTTATTTACCGTGCGTTTTCCCAATACCTTCATTTATGTGCGATACATCTGAATGAAGTTTTCATGTCTAAGATAGCATATATTAGGTTGTGTTCGTTTTTAATTCTCTCTAGTTGATCTCATAATTTTCCGCTGTATATCCACATGATCAGCCACATTTCAACGCCCGAGTTCAAGTTAGTTAACGCTCTCTTTCAATTTTTGCTATAATGTCTTCTCCAACAGTTTCAACCTCCAGCCTATATCACATCATGTGTATTAGATAATGCGCCTTGACATCATAGTAGCCTTTTATCGTTACTCTATTTGTGATGGTATTCTTGGGGCCATCTGTGGTAACGTAAAGACAACTGCAGAGAATGGTGTTGCGGTTTCATTGTTTTATTTTTTTATTTTTTGCAGATAGCAACTGATGGCAAGAGAGCATGCAGATGTATTGCATAACCACGATCATTAACCTACCTCTTGACAGGGCGGGGTGCGCACCATCCAGGTTATTAAGGACTCTCTCGTAAAATATGGGCTTCGTTGTATAGGTATCTGCTGCTATTAATGATGTTGTGCTATACAAGGGCTTTCTCCCCGAAACTATGACACATCATCAAAAGCAGGAATGACACCGTAGTCGAAGACAATACATTAGTTGCCTTGTTCACTCGATTAATTAAGTGTGCATCATGGACTTGGGCGTCGAAGTTTCTGTGGTTTGCGAATGGTTATGACTAAGTTCGCTTGGGCGTGATGTAAATGAGCTGGTGCACCCCTTGCGCAGCGTTAATGATCTCGGAGCGTTAACTGATGTGTTACAGCACTTTCATTGTTGCTTAAGGTCATAATCGCAACACACATTACCACGTGTAAGGAATGAAAACTGGTTGGCTGGTTAATTAATCGTCAGTGAGGGCCAAAGGTTACGTTCAGAAGTTCTGTTTCCATATCGCCGTTCTTCATTTAAATAAGTGACCTCATATTTCTGCGGCTCATTTATTATATATTGAATTGCATCTTTTCACTTTTGTATGCGTCACAGCGAAAGTACAGGATGATGCGGAACAACCGCGTTAGCCGAAATCTGTCAACTGAACATGGAGGTGCCGTGACCTAAGACAATCACTTTTGGTTAGTTCTAGTAAGTCTTTATGCACTTTTACTGAACAGTGAAACAATAGTCATTAAAGACCTGTTCCCAGCTGGTGCATTTACTAGTGCAGCTGCTATACCACCTTCGAGAGTTCTTTGTGTCCTAATGCTTTGTAGTTCATGGCTTTAACCACATTAAAAAAAATGATTGTCAGTTCTGCAAAGGGAAACGTCAGCTTTTGTGACTACGGCCTAACCTTGTTTTTGGCTCCTTACTTGTGCCGGCCGCCGCGCTTGCTCGGCGGTGACGCTGCTGGCCCCCCGTTGCGAAAGACGCGGATTAGATCCTGCCAGTGACAGCTGGATTTTGATGTAGGTGAAATGCTAGATGTGTGTGTACTGTGCACTATTCATTACGTGAATGTACATTTCTTTGTTTGTCTTGGTGGGCTATTTGCGTCTTTTTACACAGTCTTTTTTCGTTTTTATGCCGCAGAAGGCATATACAGTAAAACCTCGGTTATGCGAATATCGCAGGGTCCCCGAAAATATTCGTATCATCCGAAAATCGTATCAAAAGAAAACATGGAATATTAGTATGCAAGAAAAGAAAGTTGGCATACGCTTTCACTTCTTGTGTCTCTGGGCAGCAGCAATGTCATGAACGGGTCTGAATGATTGGCAGTAAGGTTTTTAGATGTCAGCAATCATACTTGTACTCGTAAATATCAGTGGCGTAGCCAGGGGGTGGCACACTGGGCACGTGCCCCCCCCCCCCCCCCCCCCGAAATTTTTTTTCTCCGCCAAGCCTTCGCAATTGTGACCGTTAATTCTAAACAACAAATTACCAATGCTTCCTCGGTGCGGGCCAGGAACTCAGAAATTGCCGAACAGATGGCAATCGCACTAGCCTTGCTTGATAACACGCGAGACGCTATTTATAGCGACTCCAGGTCAGCAGTAAGAGCTTTGAGAAAGGCGTTATTTCTAAGCAGGCCCTCCGGCTCTTCGAGGGTAAGGAAATCACGCAGCACTTCATTTGTTGGTTCCCCGCTCATCAGGGTCAGATGGAAGGTGTTCCCCCCCAACCTCAATGAGTCGGCTAATGGGGCTGCGCGTGACCTAACCTACCGCGCTACCCCTGGACAGATTAGACGCGACTCCATCGAGAACAGGGACACTCCTTCCACCTACAACGAAATAACAAAACACTTCTGTCGCCCACGTAGAATTTACTCTCTTCCACATCCGCGGCTCAACAGAGCTCAGGCCCTCACACTTCAGCTTTTGCAAACGAATACCTATCCTAACCCGCATCTTTTACACACGATCTATCCCGACACGTATAACGAATGTTCTTGTCCCTCATGCGGAGAAATATCCACGTTAGAACACACGCTCTGGCGCTGTGTCCTGTCACAGGCTAAGGTCGACAACAACTCGGCCAGGTGGGATGCGGCCCTCCGTAGCCCCCTTCTGGCCGACCAACTCTGGGCTGTCCAGCAGGCCCACGATGCGGCCGAGAGGCTTGGCCTTCCGGTCCCAACGTGGGAGCGGCCCGCTGCGTGTTGAGAAACGCACTGCAGGACCTTAATAAAGTTCATCATATCATATATGGCATACATAGCGAAAAATGGCCATTTCAAGGAGGTGCCCTCCCCAAAATCAAGGAGGTGCCCCCCCCCCCCCCCCCCCCGAAAGAAATTTCTGGCTACGCCCCTGGTAAATATAGGTGCGTGCGCGCGTTTGTTATTAATAAACCAGTTGTGTCGTGACCCGTGACATCCACGAGTCCCTTCCAAATAATAGTGCGCTTTTTCGAATGACAGCGGGGTACTACGACGAATCTGACTTGAACTTTCAGGGCAGAAAACTTTAGAGCCGCTGTCCTTTGCTTTTTAATATTTTCTTTTTGCGGTGGTGTTGCGGATGTTTATCGGTAGATTTACGGTCATGAACGCGTAATCTCGAGGTTTCCTCAAAATTTCGTGCTCTCCGGTGCAAAAAGAGAGTTAGCACTCGTGCGCGTCCCGTACACCTGTGCATGTTGGCGTTTCGAGGCCTAGCTCCTTCGCCAAGACCATCTGCTTATTCTTCCGGTACTCGCCCACCTTTCCCAGGATGTCTGATTGCGAGGACATGGCTTGCATGGGCGTGGCAGGCGCGTGTAAACACAGTACAACGACGCAGTGAATCATTAATTGGAGGATTTGCGAAAAATAAACTCCGAGTAACGCCGACTTTCCTCCAAAAGGCAAACTCCGAAAAACACCCTCCGATTTTCAAGAAAGATAAACTCCGAAATATTCCAGATATTGCGCATATCGTGCACCCGCGTCCTGGTGTTGGAAAAGACGCGGGTTCGATCCCGGCTGTGGTGGTCAAGTTTCGATGTAGGTGAGATGCAAAGAACGCCAGTGTGCATACATTTTTAGGTGCACGTTCAAAAACGCAGTTGGTCGAAGTTAATGTGGCGTCACCCATTACGGCACGCCTCATAATGATATCGTAGCACCAGAATTATGTTCTAGCAGAACTTTGCTTTGGGCGAGTTGGTTTATGGTCAAACTTTTGGGGGTTCAGTGCTAAGAAACACACGACATAGACACATAGTAGACACCACGGGAGCTGTTGTGTCTACTATGTCTACCTGTATTTGTGTTTCTTAGCGTTGCACCATAAAAAGTTTGACCACAATATTATATAAGAGACGACGATGTTACCTGCTAGGTTTTCATTGTAACCTCAATATTTTAGCTCAGATGTATTACCCGCGGCGTGCTTGCTAATTATTAGTAGCTTACAGGTCCAGCGTAGAAGAAGTTGTTACTAAGCTCACATATTGTTGGGCTGGGTGTGCCTTCACTGTCAAGATTACGCCCATGTCTTTTTTGTTGAGCAATCTTATGAAGTAATGGATTAAGAACAATCCTATCATACTGCTCTGGTTAAATTGTCGTAAAATCCACGGATTGCGATTATTATGTTAAATTTCGTTTCCATAGAAGGCGTCACCATAGCAAAGAGGATACAGAAAATATTTCATTATTTATGTATGATTCTTTTCTTGTTATTTTGTGTGAGGTCAAGTAATATGACAAGCGAAAACATCTCCTTTCATCTTTAACGATAACTAGGGAAACACATGCTAAACACGCCCTCCTTTGGTGCCTACTGAGAAGCACAACATTCTTAATTGCTCTTTTCTGTTTTGTTTGTTACACGTCTTCACTAGAATGCTTGATTTAGTTAAAAAATATCCTAGATAAAATTCTCGGCAGTTGTCCGCGGATGTAAAACACAGAGTACACCTTAATCACAATTCCGTACTCAATTACAAACGTAGATAGAAAAGTTTGGGACTGCAACCGCTGTACCAATTAACAAGAAACCATCGACCTGAAGCAGCTCGAAAATTACACTTAGAGTACTCGGCTAACTACAGAACACATAGACAATATAAGATCGCAGAGACTGCAAAATAGAAGCTGCAGTAGTCCCTGTAACATGAGAGAAAATCTGTTAAACGCTTAAGCGGCTTATAACAAGGAGGAAACGAGGAGTGTGCACGAATAGTACAAATTTTTCAACAAGAGCGCATTAAAATAAGTTGAAAAGAGTGTGCGTAATCACCGCGTATTCGTTACAAATGGTTCCATAATGAAGGCATAGAGAACTCCGACCACAGTACATTTAGTATCTGAATAACGCATGGCACAGAAGAAAAAAAATGAGGAATGCAATAACTAAGAGGGAGAGAGTTGAAAACCATTTTTTTTGCGTGGCAATTTTCACAGTGGTTTGGGGACAAAAAAGTGTGTCATTTCTTTGTCCACTGCCCTCTATCATTTGTTTCCCGGCCTTAGAAGTCTGGTAGTTAGAACGAACTGTGCGTCGGCGATACTGCCGAGAGCAGAAACCAAAGTACTGGTATTATACCGTTTGGTTCAAGCAAGATCTGATTAATGACACGAACTTTCAAGATCCTACTAAACTCAGGATAGAATGAGGCCTCATAAAATGAAACTGTACCCCGGATTAAAAAAAACAGAGTGGAGGGATTATTAATGAATATTAACTTAGCATAGAGCTCATGCATTCATAAACTAACCCGAATATGTCGTGCTATGCTCCGAACAGTTTCTTACATTTTAATAAGCAGCCACTTTGTGATACTGAGGCCTCCGAGATTAAGGATTTGCCAAAAAAACTGGGTTCGCAAAGTATCACACAAAAACGTGTAATATTTTACAATGTTGCACCCTAAGTTGCCAAGCAGCAATATTATTGCGGTAGTAATTATATGGACACTGTCGCTGAAATTTTGCCGTTGCCGTCACCGTCATGTCCCGGATATGTATATGTACAGATATAGAAAAAAAAGACACAAAGAAAAAAGACCAGAAGGAAAAATTCCGGAGCACCCGACCGGGGACTCGAACCAGCCACCCCTCACCCCGCAGCGCGCTGCGCCTAGGCAACTTAACTACGCGCCATGCATACGTCGGCGTAACAACAGCGAGCATATATAGACCACTTCCCACTGGCAGTCAGGAGATCTCGGAGGAGCTTGAGCGTGTTTTCTATCACGCAACGCTCCTGCATTTTTTTTCAGTTTGAAAAGTGCCCTTGAGACACGCAAAAAGTGGCCCCTTTCTCTACCCACTCGTGCTGGGAAACAAAGAAAAAAGAACACTGGGGACACCTTGCGTCAGACGCCGCCACGTGGCAGGAGACGCAGAAGGGTCACTCCAGGCGCCGCATTTTAAAGAAGTCTAGTAGCACACGTTTAGGAGCGGGTTGGTACATTCTTTCAGAGAGGAATGATTGCGCAATCCTTCCTTTCTGAAAGTTTAAAAGAAAAAAAAGCGTCGGGTTCTGCATTGTCGACACTTGCGGTGTGTTGCTCAAACACAAAGGCTTAACAACTGTGACAGTTGTCGGTTCACGCTTGTCCTGTTTCTACCTGTGCGTTCCATTCGAGCGTCCTTCTTTGTGCTTCAGCGGCATGCTCCAAGTATCCAGCTGTCACATTCCAATTTCTTGCTATCGCATTCATTGCTTCGTCCTTACGGTGAAACTGACTTTTTTCTCAGGTCGTGGCCACAGATCGGCCGAAATTTTTTTGCATGAACGTATGATGTGACGGCGCTGTTTTATTCTTTAGCATGTCGGGAGCACTGCATTATTAAGAAAACGACACGACTGAAACAACAAACAAGAAACAACCTTTCCCACACGAACACATGTTTTCGTGTGGGGGGAGCAGTAAGCTGTCAGCAGTAGTTGGATGTATGTTGCGAACATGAAAACGATTCACAGTACTCTGCACTCTACTATGTAAGAGTTATGTCAGGGAAAAGCCACAGGGTCCATTATGCATTCGCCTAAGATGAGTCGAAGATAATAATATTAATAATATTTAGGGTTCAACGTCCCAAAACCACGATATGATTATCAGGGACGCCGTAGTGGAGGGCTCCGGCAATTTCGACCAACTTCTGTTCTTTAACGTGCACTGACATCGCACAGTACACGGGCCCCTACCATTTCGCCTCCATCGAAATGCGACCGCCGCAGCCGGGATCGAACCCACGACCTTTGCGTCAGCAGCCGAGCACCGTAGCCGCTACACGATGAGTCGAAGGAAAAGCCATCTTCTTTTCCCTCTCAGAAAATCTGTTGATCCTACTTTTAAAAAGAACCGCCACGCTTCCTGCCAGTCGGAGATGATAATTGTCTGTGGTTCCTCCCTCCGTTCTTGCTCTTTGATCGCAAGGGCAATGGCAAAGCATTCCGCCTCGGCGATCGAGGACGTGTACAGAGATGCACATGTCACCATGCTGTTGTCGCTACCAATTACTGTTGCAGCGGACCGTTTAAAACTGTACCTGGATGCGTCCACATACAAAACATTTGTTTTGTTTTTTAATGTTTTTCGGAGCCATCGCACTCTCTCCTCTCTGCGCTTTTTGTTTGTTTTGACATCCATGTTCTTGGGCAGGGGGAGCGATCGAGATCTTGCTGCGGACGGGATCCGGGATTTCTACAAGGATCTCGTCCAGGTTCTGGGGGTACGGTGGGAAGCCCGCCCTAGCGAGTATCTCTCTTCCCACTTTCGTCTAACTTAGACGATTTCTCTGTGCGATCAGTACCGCTGTGTTTAGCTCAGGGTATAATAACTTTTGAGTTGGTGTGCTTACCGGTAGCCCTAGGGCCACTTTGTAGGCACCCCTGATTATAGATTCGATGTTTTCTTCTTCAGTTTTATTTAGCGCGTGAAAAGGTAGACTGTACGTTATCTTACTCAGTACGCGAAAGCTTTGTGCACCTAACGGGGTTTCACACTGTCTCCGTGATAACCCAAAATCGACCAAGCGGTGTTGTTACGTGACGACAGGTTATGGGACGGCATAATGACGCCATGATGACGTTCTAAATTTTTGGGATTTGGCGGTATGTGACGCCATGATGGTGTGACAGGATGAAGTTATCATGCAATCACGTTATAACGATTTTTCGCATTACTCGTGCTGCCGCCGACGGTCACTTTCTGGCGTTTGATAAGGCCTAAAATGATTTCGCCTGACAGGAGAGGGACATGCTGCGACGTATTTAGAAGAAGTGTTCTGTGATTTACAATTCGCAGAAGACAACGAAAGGCCAACACGGAAATGTACGGGATGTCTCTCTATGCACCCTTCAGAAATGCGATAGCCAGAATAGTTGATTTCGGAAATATATCTCTAATATAAATATATTACATTTATCTTCTATAAGCTTATTTCAGAAGCGTATTGACCAACAGTATAAATTTTATCTGCGACTTCGTAAAGCTTCATGCGAAACAAAAAAAGATGTTTTTTTTTCTTTGGGATTTCGAGAAGTCCAGCGTGGAGAATATTGCAGAACTTGAGAAACAAAAACTAGCAGTTGTTCAGTGTACAAATAGAACCGATGAGCGGAGCTCCTCAGGAATTGAACGCACGCGGCGTTTCATTGTCCAGGCAACGGACCAACCACTGGCCGGACGACAGGGGTGAAGCGATGGTTTTGCGCGTTCGCCGGCTTGAGGGGAGAGGGCGGAATCGAAGAAAGAGGGACGCGAAGACTAATATGCCTCCGTTTCGCATGCGCTCGTATTCCGCGTTCCAGCGCTCATAAAGCTCATTTATCCACCCGCGTGAGGGGGAGACGCCACAGCTGACACCGTGCCAGGGGGCTTCAACGCCGACGGCGACGGTGGGGTGCCGGCCTAGTCGGTGACAAACTAAGAATAAATATAAGCTCCGCCCACGTGGCCGCATTGCTCATATTTTGCATGCCTCCGCGCTACAAACGAAGTAGTTCCCTAAACACTGGCAATAATTTTCACGCATACAAACAATATTCGCCAATACTGCACTGATATGGAAATAAAGGAAGGAAAGCTAGATAAAAGAAATTGTGAAAACACGGCGTTGAGCGTCAGCTTAACAATATATCTGTTGTTTAAATCGCACCCCCCGCCGCGGTCATCTCAGAGTCTACGAAAAAGTAATGTACGTACGTCTCAAAGGCTACGTTTCTGCGCAGCGCCGATTATGGTATTAAAACAAAGAATGCCACATTTAACGTATAATTAATATAAAGGAAACATTTCTTTACGGTTTCACAGAACGACACAGGGACATTAATTAAATTTAATAGGGTCGTTCGCAATATTTTTCTTTTTACGAAAATTTCGCCGCCAGTTTTCTTCATTGTCTGCAGTAACTATGGCAACAACAACTCAAAGCGAAGAACAGCGAAGGGTTCTGAGATTGCCTTTGCGAATTTCGATCCTTGTGTTGCCATGAATACCATATTTGCGTCTGGAGTGGCTGTGGTTGTCATCGTGTTTGAGGTAAACGACAAGGCTTCATTTGACGTCGCTTCAACGAAATAAAAGCGCGTAGCGCTCATGGTGCTTAACTGTCATTGGATACGCCAAGGCGATGTACGCGGCTAAAGTGGTAGTGACTAAAAGCTTTACGTGAGATGCTTATATATATATATATATATATATATATATATATATATATATATATATATATATATATATATATATATATATATATATATGCCTTTGCGCAGAGACACATATATACATAGAAGGTACGAGCCCCTCCTTCAACAAAACTGGGCCCCCCTGCTGTAATGCCCACTGGAGCGGTGCAGGTACGTAATCAATAATTCATAAAGAAATAAAACAGTTGAACGTTCAAGTTGAACGTTCAAGTTGAACACGCGCGCGTGCGCACGCACGCACGCGCACACACACACACACACACACACACACACACACACACACACACACACACACACACACACACACACACACACACACACACACACACACACACACACACACACACACACACACACACACACACACACACACACACACACACACACACACACACACACACACACACACACACACACACACACACACACACACACACACACACACACACACACACACACACACACACACACACACACACACACACACACACACACACACACACACACACACACACACACACACACACACACACACACACACACACACACACACACACACACACACACACACACACACACACACACACACACACACACACACACACACACACACACACACACACACACACACACACACACACACACACACACACACACACACACACACACACACACTGTTACGGTTTTGTTATCACTCAAGCGTCGCCAGCGCGAAGTCGGCGACGGGAATGACAGCGGGTTCGGTCGTTCCGTACGCAAGTAGAAACCAGTGAAGAGATGAGAGAAGTGTTTGGACAAAACAACAGCTTTAATTGAGCTATTGCGACACAAGCGCTCTAACTACAACACTTAAGAAAAACTAACACTAAAAAAACTAGAGTCAAACAAGAAGCTTACAAAAATACACAAAAATCAATTAATGCGAGACTACTAACAATGAAATCAACTAAACAATAAAGGTGGGAAAGTTCGATGGTATAAACAGGTGACGGCATACGTGTGATGACCGGCAGCGTTGCGTCCACGACGATCGGATGCGAGAAGTCCCGAAGATATCTGGCACGATTCCAATGTCGGTGGGTCCGAGTTGCAACGCCGATGTTTCCGGGAGTTAGCGCTTGAAGGAGATCTCGGGCAGGTTGAGCTAACCCTAGATTGAAGTCCCGATGCCTACGTTGCAGACGTGTCTCAACTAGGCGAACGGCTAAGTTTAGGTGGCCAGCCGATACAAAGCGCATACTAAAAACTTCTAGGAGAGATACTCGTTGATCTACTTCTACTCCATGCTTGTCAAGCAGCTAGACTGACTAGCAGGGCGATATCCTGCGCTTAACTCTCCTTCGTGTCCCCTCACTCTCTTCCTGGGGGAAAAGGGGACCATCAACATGGGTCCAATCGTGTGCATTTCGTTGTCGCAAAAGTCCGCCCTTAAAATATTTACGACGCCCCTTTTTAATTAGGGGAGGGTTCTCCATTAATCTAAAGAGACAACCCGTTTACGGTGACTGCGTAGGCGGCTCGTGCACGTGCAGCTCCTACCGTGGGAACGTATCCTGCCTCCATTCTTATGCCGAGCGTTTTGCAGCCAAAAAGTTCGGGGCTCACTGCGGATTTCCGTATACCTGCCGTCGCCTCGGTATTCAACAAAGAGCCAACTTCGGCAGCGACCCTCCCTTCCGCTGCTCTTCGCGGCTCTACGAAAAACAAGTCCCTGACGTCCAAGACGGTGCGCCGGTCAGCGGGTTGGGTGCGGCGCGCGTTAAAGCATGACGAGGGGTCGAAAAAGTGGCATTCCGTGACACACACACACACACACACACACACATATATATATATATATATATATATATATATATATATATATATATATATATATATATATATATATATATATATTGCCAAGAGTCTGTCGGCTGTCTTCAATTGCCGTGAGACAAACAGAAAAAGGATATACGCATCTAAAAGAAACAGTTTATTTGTTAACGTGTCATTCGGAGACTGATCTTTATCAAGGCACAATTTACGGAGCTTCGATGCGCTTTTAGCCGCGTCACTTCAGTTGCAGTCGCGATCCATGCAATCGAAAGTTCCTGCGTCACAGCGATATTATGTAGCGTGCATCTTTTCGCTGTTTGTAGACAACGATTACCTCGCACGGCGTTTTTCATGCAAGGCGTTCACGCATCGAGCGTGAGACTTACACGACGGGCACTTCGACTTAGCACATCACTCTCGGCTGGTGACACACGTCACATAATCACACATGCACCGGATGACCGAAATTATCTCCTTATAATGCACACACCACAGCATGTTCTCCATACCTGGTTTGTTTACTTTCGCACTGTGTTGCGCTAACGGGTTATGATGGTCGCTCTCTTTCGCTTTGTCCGCACATACGCCATTCATAGTGGCGCACAGCACCGCGTTTTGCGCAGTAGATCACCAAGATTTCCACGTTGCGAGCTCCAAGTAAGACACACACACGCTCGCACATGTGGCAACGCTAATGCTATGGCTTTTGCAGACGGTAATTGAGCACAAACACGCACATTCCGACTTCACCTCACTGCACACGAATGAACGCGACAATCGCTGATATGGTGACACTCGGGTGATCTGCTTGATGCATCCGAGCGATGGAAGGAACATGGGCACACTGCGCTTGCACAGGCGGCGCCTCCAACGCGGCGGCGTTCAGCGCCAACGCGGCCGTTTCCGCGTCCCTGGGGTGATAGCGTTGCCTCCCAGACCGCACGCGTGGCTGCTTTCGCAAACATGGTGTGGTCTGCTTTCGTTCCTCTGCAACTGCTGGCTGGTTTTGTGACCGTGGAAGGTCTGAATAAATGTTTCGGAGGAGCAAACACTGATAAAGGAAAGATTCTGTACCAGGCAGGTCGTGTAGATAATGCGGATGGAAGCGCGGTGACAGGTCGGTGTGTCCCAAACACGCATCAACGCTTCATCGAAGAGCATCAAGTTGATAGTAAGCAAGCAATTTTATTCAATGATCTCGTTTTATTTCATTCCGTTTTCTTGTTTCGAAGCTCTCTCGAAACAGATGCGCAATTGAAGCGACCTGCGACTGCAGAGCAGGCATAGCCAGCAAACGTGAACCTGTAGGGATTTGAAAAGCGAATCGAAAACAAGTCATGCGAGAGTCACATGAGAGTCATGTGAGAGCCAGTCACAACCACAATAAAACAAAAATACTGTCGAGATGTCGAAAACTGATTTTAGCACGACGTCTATTTTGGTTATTTAAAGTTAACAAAAATAACATACGAGCATAAAAAGCGCAAAACATGTACACCAGTCTTAAAAACAGAAACTGTGAATCGAATACGTCTAGAAAGAAATGAATATTCATCGCTGCCAAGCCTAAAGAACGTGCAAACACGCATAAATGTTACCGCACCTTTCGTAGCGTTCACGAGTGAGCTGTTCCAGCCTTTTTGTAAGGGGATGGAAAAAATCGTTGGGTGGCGGGCTGGTTGCTCCTGTTCACTGGCCTTAGCATTGCCCACGAAATGCCTACGGCAACTTCTGCCATTTTCTGTGGGCTCCCAGATTGTTCCATCAACGCTGCGCATGAAATAAGAACGAGAATTGAACAATCTCTTCGCGATACCAATTCAGCGTGAAAACAAGTACATCGCAATTTGGAGACCATGATTAGTGGGTATATCGCAATTAAGGCGGGTCTGAGACACTGTTTCATCCCATGGGCGCCTCTCCCATGGAATAAACGTAACACCCTGCACCGAATATACTGGCAAAAAGTCTTACTTGTCACGTCGAACAAGTTGTATCCAACGTTGGCGTCTCTCCATCTTATAGTGCGCCTTCGGCAAGCGGTAAATCTTTGTTCCAGGTGAATTGCTGTAGGTATTGTGACATCTCACGACACAACAAACATTGTTGCTGCGACGCTGAGCCATGGAACGACCACCAATGAAGAAACATTTTGCAAAACTGCGGAAAAACACGGAGGAGCTGGCACGAATGCTGCCACCGGCCGCGCGTTCCAAAGCTTCTATACTCGGCGACAACTTTTCTTGGCACTGCAGCGAAGGCTACAGAGCCAAATTGCGCGTATCCTACCGCTAATGAATGTAGTCCTACTATTGTTCCTTATTTTCTACGTGAGATATGAAAAATACTGCCTTCATTTTTTGCATGTAGCTCTTTGACACAGGACGCAGCTCACACCAGTAAGATATCCGTATTTGTTTTAATTTATAAGTTGTCACTTCGCATTTTTGAACGCATGAAAAAGCCGCGCCTTTTACGTGTACCTCGAACGCCAAGCGGCGTCTGCGTCGGTATGAAACGCTCAATGCGCGCAGCCATCTCTTTCTACAGCGGTACGGAACGCATCACATACCGGACTACTTCGCGTAGTACTACATGTGCAGAAGCCCCGCCTCCGTAGCCTTCGCTCCAGTGCCAAGAAAAGTTGTCGCCGAGTATATCACCCCACGGACGCGCGCGCCGCCGCTAGAGGCGTTCCCGTCAGCGCATAGTTCGAAGCACAGTGTGCCCAGCTGCCGAAACGACGGAACGCAATGGAGCGTCCGAGCTGCTAGCTGCCGCTTCGCTGGCTTCGCTCCTCTTCAAACGCGGCAGTCATAAGCTTCTACTGCATCGAATGACGACCGGAGACGATGATGCTACGCACGTGCGGATAAAACTAGGAAAGAGCTCCTTCTGGTAGAAAGAGACACCACAGAAAATCGAATTAACTGCTCTCGGTCTCGGTGCAGCGGTACCTCGCCTCTCGTCGCGAACGGCGCCATGTTGCATTTTTGATTGCTTCGTCTTAACCGTTACGTCATGGTAACCGTTACGTCGCTGTAGTTGGACGCGCATGATACAAATGAACAGTGGTAGAGATTACTTTTTATTCTTAGCTTGTCACGGACTATAATAACCTGAGCTCTAAACACACATTTCTGGCGTGTAATTAGTGCATGAAGGTTTGGTCCGGCGATTCGGTGGTGCGTTAAAAGCTAATGAAAGCAGAAATTATCGGCAACTCATTTATAATGCATTGCGCGGAACTTATGCTCTTGTATTTTGTAACGACCAAAGTATCACCTAATACTTCAATGAAAGCACATTTCACTTTCGTGTTAGTATTACCTATCTTTACGAAATAAGATGCAACCACTCTTTCTGAACTGACTTCTTACTTTGAACGGTGGAATCTGATTCCTAAATATCCCATGAGCCAGTGTTTTGCTCGAATTTTGTGTCATTTAACGTAAGTTGAAGACCATGTCGTATTGGTTTGTGTATAGCAGAATTTCTAGGATTATCTTAAGTCAAACACTCTTGGGATCTCCCTAGACTGCAGTGGACCATAATTTTTCGGGCACCGACTTTTTAGCGGACCACTGCATCACGGTGGAAACCACTTGTAAACTCAGAAGAAGTTGTCCTCTGGCGGTCACCACGAATAGTAAATTTGTGCCTAAGGTGAGTAACTGCAGATGCTGGAGAGTTGAGTCAATTTCTTTTTTTGGAATAAATATGTAGGTGTAAGCATTTTGATTGCTTCTTTTGCGTTCACTGGTCAGCAACCCAAAGCTTAAATTCGATCGCCGTTTTTATGGCCCCATTTGTCAATCTTCCAACTGAAGTCTACAGGTTGAATGGCAATTGCAGGCATTCAGAAAGAATGCCTTTTTTTCTGTCTACTGATGCAATTTACTTACTTAGGCTGACACTAGGTTTAGTTTACAAAACGTTCTCCACTTTATCTAAGGAAATACACACCTGTCCCTAGATGTCCGCTTTCCTTTACGCATGTGTCTATAACAGCATTGGAACGCAAAGAATAAATTAGCCAGGGATATCGGGGAAAATTTACTGTTACTCTTTCCCCCTCTAGCCGCCTGTATGTCTCTATGTGCAATGCGATTCTGACAAGGCATTGACGAACGAATCTCCTGCGACAGGCGCCGGACCTTCGCTACGCGAAGGAGTCGATGCGCCTGACATGGTCGGAAATTGAATTCGCCGTTACAGCATCCATCACTCATACGGCCCACATTATGGATACCTAAGTTCTGCTTAAGCACACGATTCTTTTATCACAAAAGTGCTTTATGTCGGAGTCCACCAAGATTTATTGACGTATTTCTATCTGGATATGACGTTGACAAAATGGACGCCAACAGAAGAGAAATAACAAATTGGCCGCGTATCTGCGTGCTTCGCTGCAAATGTCGTCGAAAGACGATAGTCTTCTGCCGGCCGTGCTACTATGTTTTGCATTGCCTCAGACAGCGCCTCATCTATGTTGAATCGGCCGCATATGGCGGGCATTGATATAATAGAGGAGGCGCTGCGTGAGATATGGACGCCATCTGGCAGTGACATCGGGAAACATGAGCTTGTGCAGGACCCAGGGCCACTGCCAGGCTATCGCGTGCATAGCGTCGCATTTTCAGCGCATCTTAAGAAACACTAGGGTCTTTAGAATTACGTATGTATGTATTTTATTATAAAGGAACACACCACCTAATGCTTACGTATTGATGTTCCGCCTCAGATATGCGTAATATTTGCTTTTAGATCGACACTGTTCAAAAGTATGAACGCAGCCGCTTGTGCAAGATGGCTGGGCGTTCAGCAAGTGCTTAAACTGACCGGGTGGATGAAACGTGTGACAGGCAGACAGAAAGACAGACAGACAGACAAAAATTTCTGCGTTGAAGTATCCAAAGAAAGACTATCGTCTTTGATATTGAGATATTGATAAGAACATGTAAAGAAAACGCGACAGCTGGCTCACCTGGGAAGAGGAGCAACATCGAGTATACGCACGTCAAGCTCCTGTGATACCGAAGGCGGTAACGCATGTTTCTTGCTTTTGCTGTGGTGAGCGCAAGCTTTTTCCGTCCCGACGCTCGCAAGAACAGTCGCTGTTTCCAGAATGACGTCACCCAGTACTGCCAGACGTCATAGGCATGAAGTCAGCGCAGTCCTTTATGCCGAGGTCTTGAGATATAAACCCCAGAAGCCGTTTGGGTGAGATATATGGTGCACTTCGTTATATGTAACGGAGTCATTCTTCCAATTCAGTGAGCTTCCGAGGCCCCACTGCAGGTGCGCAGCCATCGTTGCCATTGCAATATAGAGAGAACAAGGCGTGCACTTTGCTGCTCGGAATGGCGTCACTGAGCACTAACAGTAACTTTCTTTAGCATACAGCTTTCAGTAGTTAAGGAAAATAACGCTACGAGCAGGAACATTGTTCTTTCGCATCCTGGGGGATTTCTGCACAACATTTTAATAGCATCAGTTATTTCTGTACATCGCGCGTAACCTTACCTAAGCGCTCGAGCTGGTTATCGGTAATAAATTCATATTCTTATGAAACGTTCACGACAAAAAGAAAACAGGACCTTATTTTATGAAATGTGCGCAAAAAGCCCTAGTTCCCGGCTTAACAACGAGAGCACAAAATAATTACGGAATACTGGCTTTCTTCTGCCGTTACTCGGCTATACGCAAGGCTCGGTGAGCTAAGTCAGCCAATGTACTGATACTTGGTTAAACTATGGGCTTTGATGTGAGTAATGCGCATATAGATCTTACTGTTCGCAGAGTAACTGCTGGGTGTGCTGTGTATTACATAGGCGGCAAAAGTTAGGCTTATGAACGCTGTAGAATATAGTTATAGCTGGAATAGAACAATAATAGCGAACTTCGGAACTATAAAAAAAGAATACACGTGATGTGCCTGCGAAATTAGAGATCTATGAAGGGAAATCACCTGCTCTAAAAATTACGGGAGGATATGTCCTAAAGAGTTTTGTGCGAGGACAGTATTGGTGCGGACTCATGAGTCACGTCCTGGTTAGGTGCTTATATGAGGGCTTTCATTAAAGGCTTTGAAACTTTTACAACTGCCCCCCCAAAAAATAAAAGCTGGAAATTGGGTTATGATCTTTACTTGCACGTTAGACAAGCTCTCGAAATTGAGTTGGCCTCTTGGGTTAAGTTACGCTGACGAGGCTGTGTCGTTGTTATTGACGACACACATACACAGTTTCGTCGACGTTCTCCAACTTCGTAATCCACAGCGGTCTCTGCAGAAAAGCAACACTTCTAAACAGCCGTATTAACCACGAACAGACCGAACAGCAAGATCCAGATTGCTTTTAGTATAGTTGAGTTTTCGAATCAATGAGTTGCTGTGAAACAGCAGCACCCAACAAATTGTTGGAGACGCTGTGCATCACGTAGACGCTCGGGGCAGTGGCGTCCTCAGGTGCGGTTCAGAAGCCAGAAAGAGAAATACTTCGGTGGACCAGGACGACATTATCTACGCTGCACAGATATTCTTGTTATTTGACGAAGTGGCAATGTCTTCCACTCTAACTGCGCGAACGAACGGCGGCAGCACAAATGAGATGTGCTATACTATGACGACAGAGGTTTAAAGCATAGCACAGATACGCTGTAGCAGATGCTATAAAAATGACGCTATCGAAAACTCAACTTCAAGATGGCATCCACAATTCTCTCCCAAAAAAATGACATGTACTACAAAGTTGTTAGGGTAAGCATAATGCTGCATCCCCTCGGTAAAACGTGAATACACATTAAAAACACAAATAGGCATGTCTGCCAAAAAGATTGATCTGAATAATATATAGACTAAGAATCTGAAGCATAACTGATATGTTTTTTGGTAGGAGTAGTTCGAATTTAGCTTGTATTATGTCACATAGAAGGCAACTTGAGCAAGTTGTGGAGAAGAAAGTGAACTTTTTTTTATCGCGCTGTTCTCGTTGTTGCAATAGCTTACAATACTCTTTTAAACATTGCAAAGGCGTCTATTTGTTCGAAAATTGGCACTTCAGATTATTGAAATTTGGTGTGACCGAAACCCTTTGTCATTGCGAAACGATGTGCAATTGCTTGCTCCCCGTAGTGGTGACCACAAGCATTTCTATTAAATGCTGTCGATGGAAGGCTGGCGAAATGTTACCACGTATTTCCGTAGATGTTGCATCAACCACATGATATTGTTTTATAGTTTTCCTTCCCTACTAACTTTCATATGATTATTCCTCCAAATATTATTTCTACACCAGTACTGCCGGGCTCGTGAGCTATGCACCATACTGTCGAAGTGACATTTAGAGGAGACACGTCATCGTCATGATCATGATGATCCTCACAGCTACATGGTTACGCTTGGAGTAACTTAGTTCACTACAAAAAAGTTCATCAAAACGTGTCGTCATTTTGCTTGAACGACTCACGTCTAGTTACAGTATCCTCATATGGTATTAGACGGCGCAAAATTACACACGGCTACTTTTGTAATGACCATTTCATCCAGGGCGTTAACAATTAAATGACGCCTTTTTCGTCAAGTAAAAGCCCGGTGGACTCTTGTCAAGCTTCGTTGCATCGAATTTTACTTACCTGGCAGGTGCAGGCAAGAAAAACAATGTGTGTAACATATCTTTCAAGGCACGCCTTGTGGATATTTCGGAGGCAAGCTTCTCTTTGAAGAGAGTACGCCCAGTTTTCTACACCGTAATAGGTGGTCCTAGCATTTTATTACTTCACTGTGTAGTTACTTCGCAGCCGCGTTTCTGAGAATGATGTGCCCTTAGGGCGTGCTCTGTCGAGCTGTCACCGTGGGGTTTCTGACGTAAAAATTCTCATTTTACGTTGTCGATTAGTGCTTCATGCTATCATATGCGTGGCTGGCGCAGCTTTATTCTTATTCGCCATCCAAAGAAAAGTAACAAGAAATTTGTTATAGATGACACGAACAGGAAGCTGCTTAAAAAGGAGTGATCTGTCTGTGACAAGAGGCCAAGGCTGCAAGTCGCCCCATAGCGGCTATTGCTTGCTGTTAGGGAGAGGGTGTCTTTCAAATTAAACAAAGTGGATGCTACAGTGCATACATATACCAATCCCTACTGCATTTGGCTGCCACAAGC
>JALIZH010030132.1:0-78106 GCA_030522465.1 Rhipicephalus appendiculatus | reverse complement strand
GCTCCGCTGTTCAGAAAAAGCAGCACGAGTGCTGGCAGTGGAACCGAGTCACCATGATTATGTAATGCAAGAATAACATCGCAAATTTGCCAAATGAACAAACTGATTAAAAAATTTTAAAAAGAAAATGTGGGACGAAGATCCACGTGTGGGCCGGGCCCCGCTTGAAATAGCTTCGCGGGCCGCGTTTTGAGACCCTTGCTCGAGACCTACGCAACGTAACGTATATTACTGTTTAGAATGGAATGGATCCTAGAGTCACACAGCAGGTAAATTTAACGCTTTTTTTTTAATGTGTATTCTCCAGAACTATCTCTAACAACCCTTCGTCACATTATCCGTTCGGCAATACAATGTCAATTCAACAATAAGTATACTTGAGCAGAGCAAGAAAACAGTACTAAACACATATAAACATCATTTCGCTAGAAATGACTTAACCTTCTCCTAGCCATTTCACCGCATTGAAATCTATTCCCATTTCTGCTAAAATATTCGACCGTACGAAACAGGCGAATGTATGATGGCAAGGTCTGACAGCATAGGTTTCAGCCGCGATGAATTCTGTGTCTGAGCAGCGCGGGTAGGACGACTGATGCAAGGAAGACGTAAGGTACTCTTCTTTATCGGCCCAATGAAACGCTGCATGGTCGTGCTATGTGCATGGCCTAACATCGAATATATTTCGCTGCGTCAGCTCTCGCAAATACATTTGCAACCTGACTACCGCAGTCGTTGTCACATTGCTCGTCTTTTGAGCGAGGCCGTTTCCATTGACTCTGCATTTAGTTGTCTCCGCGATCCGTAGATGACGGCGGTTGCAGCAAGCCGCCATTTTCTTGACAGGTAGGCTTCTATGAAACCTTCGCTACCAGTTTACACGTACCCTGTCTGTCTTCTTTTCCATCAAAGTGCGTCCCTTCGGTTCAATCGGTGCTTTTGTTGCCAGGCTTCCTTCTCTTATGTCCGTATTTGGCTACATTACCTTCTTGCATAATGACTCTTGGCCAACTATCTGAACACTTCTCTTGTTTAGAGAAGCCCATTTTCACCTTCATGTTAGGCGAGCTTTCATTTTGTAATTACGTATGGTTCCTCATCGTGACTTTCTAGCACCTAGAATTAAACAAAAAAAATAAAGCAAATTGCCTATGCTTTAATCACTACTTAGCGGTGGCGGACTGCTCGCACATGAACTGTTCACGCCTTTGGCATGCCTATTTTATCCCCAAATATTTTTTTCAGTATCATTAATGATTCGAAAAACTTGACATATTAGTTAGGGTTGTGAAGTTAAGCGTACTTTACAAACGACTAAAACTCGTTGGAATTGACAGTCATGCGAATGCCACCTATAAGCCATTAACACGAAATTTACAACGCTGAGTGCGGCTGTCGCTTATGTAAGTGGATTTCTTTGTTTGTGATCGGGCGGGTAGGTCATGGCCAGGCCTCAATTCAAGATTTCTTTAGAACCACCCGTTTCAGATATGTCGATTGCGCCAGAGCATGACATGCGTGACTGCCTCGCAGCCTACTGCAGCGTCACAGGAAAATCTTGGCCTGCCAGCGTATTTGGGAACACTGCGAAGGGTGTCCAAATACTCCATACTTTTAAATAAAGGTAAAAGCGCATCAGCTGCAGTCAGCGCTGCCGCATGGCGTGCTCGCATTAGGTTCTCTCAGTTACATTGCAGAAAGAAGGCGGCACCAGTAGGAAATCGGACTGTATGCTTATTTATAATTTTAGCGCTGAATTGTATCGCGCTGAAACTTATACGGAGTAAATAAAAGTGCGGGCCTGTTGGCAGTATCGATCCGAAGTGATACTTTCAGACACGATCGATGTTTCTAGGCATTACAGCGGGTTGGGTCTTACGATACATTCAAATAACTCCACTGAAGCGATGTAAGAATGCTTGTTTACGCAACAGTTAAAGTGAACGCGCCGATGCAACATTTATAACTATAGTACTAAAGTAAAGAATGGAATATTTATCACTACTTACTCATTATCTTTGATAGCTGCTTATTGGAACTCACTTTCAGTTTTGTGGAGCGTGCTAGAATACTTTGATGAAGTAACGCTTTCGTTTGGGCTAGTTGGTGTATACTGGGAACATAATGCATCGCTGTGCTAGAAAAGACGGTGTACATCTCCTGTGTACATCTCTTCTTTGTCCGTGTTATTTAGCGCAGCCATGTATTATGTTCCATGGAATACTTTAGCAACGCATCGGGATCCGCAAACATAATATTCGCCTTTTTCAGGAGAACTGACCCAGATCATATGCTTTATGTGACACCCGCTTTGTGCCAGTTTGTAAATGGTCTGTCTGACTTGCCTATGTGCATGCAACATTCGATACTGAGCACTTGCCACATGGTGTTCCACGCAAGGATCGAGTCTCATCTCCGGCTTCAGGGAGAATGTATATCTTCCTTTCGTTTTTACGATCGTTTGCACGCTTCCTCATGAATAGTAGCCCCGAGCGAATCATACACCTATTCGGATACACAACAAAAACAGGGCTGAACCCACTTGAACTTCGCTTTCGTGGGAGCTTTCACGAAACGCGAGCACAACACCGGAATGCACGGTAGAGGCTGTCAAGAGAAAGCCTCATAACACTTAACTGCACAGCTGACACTCCCGTAGAGCAGTGAAGAATGTGGAACGACACAACTAGCAGGAAGGTATTGAACAGCCTGGTTGATGCAAAACGATGGGAAGAAAACAGGAGAACAACTGTACGCAAGCAATAAGGGAATGACCGCTAAGAAAACATGGACGCCAGAGGAAGAAAAAGGGCCGTGGAGCAGGTGTGTAGTGAGCATGCTGTGGCTGGACGCTGCTCTACGGATGCGGGGTGGTTTGAAGGAAGGCCGAAAGAAGTGCGCAGCTGGGCGGCCTAGCTTGTTTCTATTTCATTTTCATTTCTCTTTTCCTCTCTTTCTTACTCTTTTTCTTATTCTCTTTGTTTCTTTCATCTCCTTTCTTTCTCTGTTTCTTGCTATTTCTGCTTTTCTGTCGCTATCTATTTCTTTCCTTTTCTCGCTCTTTCTATCCTTTCTCTTTCTTCCCTTTCTTTTTCTCTCTGTCTCTCTATTTATTTCCCGCCATTTCTTTGATTGCCTCTCTTTATCATTCTCTCTTGCTCTCCCTTTTCGCTATCTTTTTTATTTGCCTGTTTCTTTCTCTTTCTTTATATCTCTTGTTCTTCCTTGTCTCTCTATCTTTCTCTTTTTCTTTCCCTTCTTTCTCTCTGTTTACCTCCTCTTTAATTCTCTCTGCATTCGTTCTTTCACTCAACAGAGTTATTGCATCCCACGCTGGCAAATCGGCAGACGTGTTCTGGGAGCGAAGCAGACGACGGAGAAGAGGACGAAGAGAGCACGTGCCGGTTAACTATGATCACAGTTTTCCGTTTGTTCTGCATGGCATAACGAACATCTTAACAGCCCTGCTGTAAAAAACTAGTGCCACGCTTCCTAAAGCTCACGGATACCACACTTCCCGCCGTTCCTGAAACACC
The DNA here is from genome assembly GCA_030522465.1 of Rhipicephalus appendiculatus. Taxonomy (NCBI): domain Eukaryota; kingdom Metazoa; phylum Arthropoda; class Arachnida; order Ixodida; family Ixodidae; genus Rhipicephalus; species Rhipicephalus appendiculatus. Next base: position 74,570 of record JALIZH010030132.1, on the reverse strand, counting down.
ACTTTCTCGGGCACTCGTCACGGTGGTCTAGTAGTTATGGTGCCCGACTGCCGACCCGGAGGTCGCGGGATCGAATCCCGGCCGCATTTTCGATGGAGGCGAAAATGCTTGCGGCCCGCGTGCTTAGATTTAGGAGCCCGTCAATGAACCCCAGGTGGTCCAAATTTCTGGAGCCCTCCACTACGGCGTCCCTCACAATCATATCGTGCTTTTGGGACGTTAAACCCCAATGATTAAATTATAATTAACCATTTTCTTGGTGGGCGAATAGGAGAAGTGCTCAAACGAATAGATTGGAATGAAATAAAATAGATTAATGGAGAATATCTGAGCAAGCTACGAGTTTCGACGGCATGGTGCTCTTCCGCAACCATGAAGAAGAATAAACGAGTCACCAAAGTTCTAAAGCAAGAAAGTGCTGAAGAAAGGCTAAAAAAAGAATCTGCAAAAGACAAATATAATGGTTAATAGCCTGACAAAAGAGAAAGACTTCATTATGGGAACCAACTTGTACAGCAGTATGAGTACCAAGGGAACTTACTGACAGGGGATCCTACTCGTGGAGAAGAATTTTACCGAAGAATAAGGATGGGGTGGCATGGTTACGGTAGACATTAACAAAGGATGGCCAACAATTTACCCCTGTCCGCAGACCGGAAATTGTACAACGATTCTATACTGCCAGCACTAACATATGGGGTGAAAATTTCAGGATAACAAATAAACTTAAGACGTTTTACACGCATTGTGCAAACGAATGCAAACAGGCGTAACATTAAGGGGGCCCTGCAACACTTTTTGAGCATGGTCAAAAAGTGCTGCTGATCGGTAGTCGAGGCTCCCGAGAACACGCGAGCCAGATATTATAGTGCAGCACACGGCCTGTAATTTACAATAAATTCTCATTCAGCTAAAAAATGTTTCTCTTCGCTCGACAAATCATGCTACATAATGAAAAATCACTGCGGCAGAAGCCCAAGTATCGCCATTTGCTGACTTGAGCATGGCGCGCTTGGGAGTTTCTGGGGCCGCCGCGAGCAGCCGCGATTTGACCACGCGCGCGCGCGTGATCGCACTGAAAAGCCGCCCGTACGAATAAAAGAAAGAGAGAAAGTGCTCAAGGTCACGAGGCGCGCGTGACGTACCTTTTTTCCCCCGTGCCACCCCTCCCTGCTTAGCTTCCAGCGCTTTTGGCGGGACGAGAGAAGAGAGAAAGCAATTGCAGCGTGCGACAAATCTTTGTAACACCGCTCGTACTGGACGGATTCTAAAAATTTTTGAGGCGGTCAATTCTTGAGGCAATAAGCTCCTTTAGTGAATTCATTCCATGGCTACTTGGAAAAGTGTTGCAGGGCCCCTTTAAGATACAGGAAAAGAGAAGAGTGGATTATACTACAGAGATAATCGACATTATAGCGGAAAAAAAGAGGAAAACTGTGCTATAGCCATCCTTATCATATCACGGATTTGGGACGTAAAAACGCAACAATTATTAAAGAAAAGCGCACCTGGGCAAGTGAGGTGATTGTTAAGTATACGTAACAGATGGTCAGTGAGAGCCACGGAGTCGATACCAAGAGATCGGAACCGTAGTCGCGGATGACAGAGTGTTAGGGTTGAGTGACAAGTTTAGGAAGTTCGCAGGCATAAAACTGAACCAGCTCACAAAGGATAAGATAAATTGGAGATCAGTGTGAGAGGCATTCGTGTTGGACATAAGTGCACATAAATGTACATAAACGGACTTAATCGGACACAAAGTAGGCTGGAATAGATGATGACGATGATTTCTACATTGAGTAGACAAGACAGTGTATTGCTGACCGCGTATCTCAAAGCTGAAATGGGTTCTTCGCATGAAGGACTTCAATTCTGCCATTGGACTTAACCACCTAACTCCGCTAATTAAAAAGTTAATTAATGTAACTTTCTTAATTACTGTCCCAAATCCAGTCTTCAACCATCTTAAGATGCCTGCCGCTACAGAAAAAGCAATTGTGAAGACAGCGAACAAATACCGCATTTTCCTGATTTTTAAAAAATAGTGGACACATTTCTTGAAACACCCTATATATACATATATATATATATATATATATATATATATATATATATATATATATATATATATGGCTGGGTAGGCTCTGTAATTCGCAGGACAGAATAACTGGTATGCTTGAGTTCCAGAATGGCTGTCAAGTCATGGAAAGGTCGGTGGCAGGACAGTATCGAAACACGCAGTGCAACGTAATTAGCAACTTGAAGCCACAAAATTGCATACGCCCGCGCAAGACAAAGTATATTGGAGACCGTTGAAAGAGGCCTTCGTATTGCAGTGGAGACAAAATAGGCTGATGATGATGCTAAGTAATTACTATGTTTAAGCAAATTTGAGATCAGCGAATTTGATTTGATTTTTTCGGGGCGAAGCACCTTAAGACCGCACAATGTCCGTAAACCATCGTCCGGCGTCTACAGCAGATGTAGCGCAGGTGCATGTGAACAAACCGAAACATCTGTGAACAACAACAACAAAAAAAAAAAGGTTATCAGAGGGCTGTTAACCAGAACAAACAAAATAAAAGGCCACAACACCGTAAAAACACTGACATTCAACCACCCATCAATCGAAGCATATGATTGCCGATCCGATGATGCACACTGCTTCGCCCCATCATCAGCATTCACTTCGTGGATATGCGTGGATTTTCTTTGAGTCTAGCCGGGTAGGCGTGTTTCCTGGCGTTACCCAGGGATCCGTACTACGACGAACAGTTTTAGGGGCGAAGCTCCTCTTAGTCTAACCTTGTCCTGCGTCAGGCGTAACCGGCAGTATCTCGTGATAATGATGACGATGACGCTGATGACCATGAAGAATAAGCGCGTTCCAGACCACCTCTAGTTCCCATCGTGTGCACCGAGGAAGCAGAGCGTCCCGCAGGCGGTGTGGCCACTATGTCAAGCAGAACACTGTAGTACAATAAGGCCGTCCACCACCATTACAGTCACTAGAGTCATGGCCGAGAGCATAGAGGGGCAGCTTAGCAATGGCTAGGCAGGTGGTGTCTGTCACCCAGGTTGGCTCCATTCCTTGATCTTGCTTGGATGTGCTTGCGGGGGCTTAGTCCATCCCTCCTTCGCGCGTCCTACACCCCTCCAGAGCATGCGTGTCCCCTCCCCCTTTCTCTCCTCTCCAACGCTCACCCCCTTTCTCTCCTCTAGGAATCCTCTACTGTACTTAGCGGCGCGCGCGTCCCCCTCTCTCTCCTCTCCTACGCTCACCCCCCTTTCTCTCCTCTAGGAATCCTCTACTCTACGGAGCGGCGTCCGCATTCCACATCCCCACAGCGGATGTGCGTCCTCTCCTCCTCTCTCTCCTCTACGCTCACCCCCCTCTCTCCCCTATAGGAATCCTCTACGGAGCCATATCATCATCATCATCATCATCAGCCTGTCTACGCCCACTGCAGGGCAAAGGCCTCTCCCATGTTTCGCCAATCAACCCGGTCCTGTGCTTTCTGCTGCCACGTTATACCTGCAAACTTCTTAATCTCATCTACCCACCTAATTTTCTGTCTCCCCCCTCACGCGTTTGCCATCTCTTGGAATCCAGTCAGTTACCCTTAATGACCAGCGGTTATCCTGCCGACGTGCTACGTGCCCGGCCCATATCCATTTCTTCTTCTTGATTTCAACTATGATATCCTTAACCCCCGTTTGTTCCCTGACCCACTCTGCTTTCTTCCTGTCTCTTAAGGTTACACCTATCATTTTCCTTTCCATCGCTCGCTGCGTCGTCCTCAGTTTAAGTTGAACCCTCTTTGTAAGTCTCCAGGTTTCTGCTCCGTAGGTAAGTACCGGTAAGATGCAGCTGTTATATACCTTCCTCTTGAGGGATAGTGGTAGACTACCATTCATGATTTGATAATGCTTGCCGAATGTGCTCCATCCCATCCTTATTCTTCTAGTTATTTCACTCTCATGGTTCGGCTCCGCGGTTACTACCTGTCCTAAGTAGACGTACTCCTTTACAACTTCCAGTGTCTCGCCACCTATTGCAAAGCGCTGTTCTCTGCCAAGATTGTTCCACATTACTTTAGTTTTATGCATATTAATTTTCAGACCTACTCTTCTACTTTCCGTATCCAGTTCAGTAATCATAAGCTGTAATTCGTCTCCCGCGTTACTCATCAATGCAATGTCATCAGCGAATCGCAGGTTACTGAGATACTCTCCATTAACTCTTATCCCTAACTCTTCCCAATCTAGGGCCCTGAAAACCTCCTGTAAACACGCGGTGAATAGCATTGGAGAGATCGTGTCTCCCTGCCGTACGCCCTTCTTTATTGGGATTCTGTCGCTTTCTTTATGGAGGACTATAGTGGCTGTGGATCCGCTGTAGATTTCTTCCATTATGTTTATATACGCTTCGTCGATGCCCTGATTCCGCAGTGCCTGAATGACTGCTGATGTCTCCACCGAATCAAATGCCTTCTCGTAATCTATGAAGGCTATGTATAGGGGTTGGTTGTATTCCGAGCATTTCTCTATCACCTGATTGATAGTATGAATATGATCTGTTGTTGAGAAGCCTGTACGAAATCCTGCCTGGTCCTTTGGTTGATTGAACTCTAATGTCATATAAGAACGGAGCCATATAAGAACCCCCTATCCCTCCACTTCACCGACCATAAAGCCGTTATAATGAAGGGGGACCGGAAGCCATGTCTAGCTACCATTTACGAATAAATAAAATTTCTTGTATATATACACACAGTGTTTGTCACGTCTTTGATGATGTACTGGAGGAAGATTCACGGTTTACCGATGAACCTCCAGAGCTTCGCCCACTCATCATCATTCACTCCGTGGATATGCTGTGATTTTTTCCTCATCTACGTCAACGACATTTATACGGCTATGGAACCAGGCATTACATGTAATATACCCTACTATTAGCAAAACAGAAGCCCAGGTAAAAGACAACAAATCTTTAGAGAACGCTGGAAAATGGTGTAAAAACATGGTGTGCAAATGAATGCTCATAGAACCATGGGTATAGCGATTTCCCGTGGAAACACACAACTTCACTTTAAGTATATTCTTTTAGGGGCAGAAATCATACGCGTGAATACCGTAAAATATTTGACGGTCACAATAACGCAGTCTTCCAAGTGGGATGTTCGCATTCACCAGATTTCTTCCCGAGCGTTCAGGCAGCTAAGCTTTTATGGCGAAAACTGACTGGCACTTCTCCCCAGGTACGAAACACCGTATAAAACACTAACTAAATCTATCCTAGAATAGGCAGCTATAGTATGGAACCCACACCAAAAGAACATGACTGATGTATTACAAAAAAACATGGTTGATTCCTCCGTTTTAGGAATCGGAATAACACAAAAGTGAAACGTGCCCTTACAGAGGTAATTGAATGATTACTGTACATTGATATAAGAGAGTTTGCACAATGCACGTTGGTGTTTGGTAGCTACAGCATCGTTTAACGTGGATGCACCCACGTTGACGCTTGATGGTGCATCTCCATCGTGACGACCAATTTCCATGACCAACGAGTAAAGAAACCATTGTGGCAGCTGTAGACACGCCCGTAGCCAGGGGGGGGGGGGCGACGGGCCTGGGCCCCCCGAAATTCGGATGGCAGGGGTGTTTTACCGAGAATAAATAATGAAAATAGATGGTTTTCAAGGTTTTCAACAGGTGACCCCCCCCCCCCGAAAAAAAATTCTGGCTACGAGAGGCCAAAGAAATACTCGGTGAGAAGACACAACACACAACCTTACATGGTTCCCGGCTCACATGGGAACCATTGGAGCAGGAACTATCAATCTCAATGAGTTGGCCCACTCCAGGGCGCAAGGGTTAGCTGTCCGCGGCCATGGAGGACCTCTGGGTCAACCTGGAGACTTGGTAAATAGAGATCCACCAACTACTTACAATGAAGTCACCCAGCACTTCGTTATGGATAGGAGAGTTTTTCCACCTCCACATAGGAAGTTAAATAGAGCGCAGGCACTGACATTAAGATTACTTCAAACGGAAACATATCCCAACCCTGCCTTTCTCCACAAGCTTTATCCTGATGTTTATTTAACTAACTCATGTTCGAAATGGGGCGGTTTAGCCACCTTACACCACATGCTCTGGGAGTGCCCTTCGGTACGTGGCACTGATACAGCATCGGCCAGCAAGTGGGGCTCCGCTCTGAGGAGTCCGGACATCCAATCACAACTTTGGGCTGTCCAGAGGGCCCACGATGCGGCAGTAGGTCTCGGCCTTACTGCCCCGTCGTGGGAGCGGCCCGCCGTGTGCTAGGGCACACGCCTTCGGACATTTATTAATAAAGTTTTTTCCAAACCAAACCAAACGGGCCTGGCTGTAGATGTTAACGGCGAGAGCGTAATCAGAGAAAGAGGCATGATAGCCAGAAGAGCGTCGCATATTGGATGCAGAACATGGGCTAAGGTCGCCATCCCGTGGCATGTTAAAGTGCGACTGAACACCAGGGTTGGACTAGAGGGAAACGCTAAGCGCGTCGTGTCGCCCCTGTAAACCGGCCGCGACTTTTTTCTGGGCAAGCGTAAGCGAGGAACGCGGTATTACAACCACTTTAGGTAGGCGTGTTGGGCAGGCGCGCATCACAATGCTATTTTTGGTTTTGATGGACGCTATGAGCGAGGCCGACGCTTGGGCTAAGGTCACCAGCTCGCGGTGTGTAAAGGCGTCGACAAAATTGCACCTATGTTTAAAACGTGTCGAATGGGACGGACGTGTAGCAACACGCGTTGCAGGTGATAATCGCGGAGGCCACAGTAATGAAGAATTGCTTTAGTTTACCGCTCCAAGAGGGCGACACCACCAAGCGCGCTGTGAAAGGAAAGTGTGAGATGCAAAAGGCGCGTTTGTAAAGCCGTTCGAGTAAGTGGCCGTGGCGCAGTGGATAGCGTGCCCGGCATCTGTTGCTGCGGACCTATACTCCATCTCAGAAGTACCTTGCAGCACTGTGGAAGCTGTAGGTCTTGATAGACAATAGAAAAGGCCAAAGCCCCCTCAAGACGTGTTCATGCGCATCGCGTCTTCTGCTCGTCGTCTATTTGGCGCCAGCTCGCCCACCTTGTCGATACTTGCTCCTTGAAGTTAATACAAAACGCAAAAAGCTCTGCGGGAGCGCTAATTCATCGCTTCTTTATGTTCAGAAACCCACTTGTACATTACGTGTTCACTGGCGTTTGTGAGGAACGCGGTTCTTTTAGGGGCGAAGCTGCTTATGACGTGGGTCGTTCCCTCCTCCGTACATTGTATGTAGCCACCTCTAGTCCGTGAAGTGCTCACTAGATGGCAGTAGATGGGGCTAGCGCAGCATCGTTGACGAATTCAAATACGAGATGGCACTGCGGTGCCGCAGTACGTGAACTGATGCGAAGGCGCTCGCTGCGTTGCAGATGCGTGTCACCGCGGTGGACGTGCTCTGCTATACCGAGATGTGGAACGCAAGAGGAGCTCGCTGCGTTGCAGATTCGTGTCACCGCGGTGGACGTGCTCTGCCTTACCGAGACGTGGAACGCAAGACCATTCATCAAAGGATACGTTCCCATCGTCGCTGCGTTGCAGATGCGTGCTCTAGTGTGATAGAAGACCGCTCTCCCGCGTGCTCCCTCGCCCTCTCCATTCCTACGCTTCCCCCTCTCTCTCCTCTCCTACGGTCCCCCCCCTCTCTCTCTCTAGCGACGCCGACGCAGGCAGCGTCTGCTAGCGAGTTTCTTGATTGAAAAAAATTGACGGCAGATCCACGAGGTGAATGATGATGAGATTGGGCGAAGCTCCTGGAAGTAATCATCGGTTAAACCGTGAAACAACGCACAGGAGAAATCTCCCACCGGCGCCACCTTGGAGGTCAAAGCGTAAGACTGGTTACGCACTACGACTACGACGAGGGACGAACGGGTGCCGCTTTAAGGAGCTTCGCCCCCTAAAACCGACTGCTCGCGCTGCACAACCTTCACTGACCATCTCACGTCGTTGATGATGTACTGGGCAGAATCCACGGAAGATTCACGGTTTACCGATGAACCTCTGGAGCTTCGCCCACTCATCATCATTCACTCCGTGGATATGCTGTGAATTTTTTTATAACAGCGGTCTTACTGGTGTTTTCACCGAGTTCTCTTTTGATAGCACGGTCGACGCACTTCCAGCAGCAATTACGTACCACTCTTGGGTGGAACAGAATATATTGGCACAGAAAACATTATAGACATCACGGTTGTTTCGCATCGTCGGCGCATCACCGAATCTAATGTTGTGGCGACATCTGCTCATTTAGCATCAAACCACTTTCACGGCTCGGCACCCCCTCGGTAGTCCTAGCAGCGTCAAAACAAACGAGCGATCAAGATATAAGCGAAAAAAGATACCTGATGCTGTGTCCTCAGCGTTAGATGAGACTAAGCGATGGCAGATTATACCACTTATTTCTTGCTCTCCGGACAGAGAGCCAGTCAGAAGCACGAATTCAGATGGAAGCGGATGGTCTGGGGTGTATGGGGGGCTGCCATGTTGCTGTACGTCATCGCGGTTAGGGTGGTTATTACAGCTACAAGCCGGTAATCTCTGCATTATTTCAGAAATTGTGAAGTGCATGCGCGAAGGGCCTAACGTGTCACGCACCACTGTAACGCGTCATGCGAGAAGCACAGCTAAAGCCCTTGTACCTCGTTGATAATGAAACAGTTAAGCCCGGAACTATATTATGTGCTGCGAAAGGCTACTGCCTGCGTGCGCCCCGTAGCTTCGGCAGTGCTGCAAGGTATTTGTGAGATGGAGTAAAGAGGTCGGTGGTTCGTTGACGGAACTTTTAAATGCGAAGCATTTTTTTGCGAACTTCGGCGACTTCGAGCGTATCTATTTATCTAGACGCCTACGACTTTGTGCTCTCCTGGCCGTATCGTTCATGGGATTTATACCAAAATTGGTATGGCGTGACATGACTGTATGAAGACCATGAATGACTGGTCATGTCATGAATATCTTGACCAACTTGTCGTGAAAAGCATGATTTACAAGCCATGGCCGTGCTGTCCCTGAGGCCGTTTTCTTAACCTGACGTATCCACAATTTGATAAGATGATACATTTCTGCATGACCAACATAAATGACAGGCGGTAATATGAAAATCATGACCTGTATGTCATGTACTACAACATGATTAACATGCCACTTTCATGGCTCGCTCGCGGTCGTTGCGCTAGCTTGATACACACCTACCGTCGTATTGCGTGACGTGACTGTAAGACGAACTTAAATGAGAAGTGGTAATATGGAAATCGCGACATGTCATGTGCAACATGACTTGCATGCCCCGCTCATGGCACGCTCGCGGCCGTTTCTCTAGCTTGATATAGACCAAATATGGTATTGCATGACGTGGCTGTATGACGAACAAATGACAAGTGGTAATATGGAAATCATGACATGTCATGTGCAACAAGACTTGCATGCCCCGCTCATTGTACGCTCGCGGCCATTTCCCTAGCTTGATATACACCTAATATGGTATTGCATGACGTGGCTGTATCACGAACAAATGACAAGTTGTAATATGGAACTGACAAGTGGTAATGTGGAAAGCATGACATGTCATGTGCAACACGACTTGCATGCCACGATCATGGGATGCTCGCGGCCGTTTTCATAGCTTGATATACACCAAATTTGGTATTGCATGACGTGGCTGTATGACGAACAAATGACAAATGGTAATATCAAAATCATGACATGTCATGTGGTACATGACTTGCAGGCCACGATCATGGCACGCTCGCGGCCAGTTCGTTAGCTTGATATACACTAAATTTGGTATTGCGTGACGTGTCTGTATGACAAACTTAAATGACAGATCGCGAAATTAAAATCATGAAATCCATGTGATGTACAACATGATTTACATCCTACCCTCATGGGGTGCGCTCACGGCCTTTGCGCTAGCTTGATACACAAGTTCGGTATTGCATAGTGTGGCTGTATGAAAGAAATAAATGACAAGTGGTAATATATTAATCATGACATGTCATGTACAGCATGACTTGCGTGCCAGGCTCATGGCGTTCTTGCGACTGTTTCGCTAGCTTGATATGCACCAAACTGGTACTGCGCGACGGGACTGTAGACGAACATGATTGACAAGTCCTAACATGTAAAGCATGACATGCATGTTATGTACAGCATGTTTTGCTCCTTGCTGGCTGTTTCGCATTACATCAATTCCCACAATGTGTGGGATCTACCGGTTTTTTTCTTTGACATCTCATTGTGTACATTTTTTCGACGTCATTTCCGTGACAGAAATACCTCACTGAAGTCTTGGTGGACCCCGGCATAAAACACTTTCGTTTGTAAAATTTAATTAGGGCTCTTAAATTTGTTTATTCAAAGTATGTCAGGCTGGAGAGTGTTTCCCCGCTACGTTTGCAAGCACGTGTCGCAAGTCTTGTTAGCCGATGACAGCTAGCCAGCCTGAAGTTTGTTTACTTTCTCTCACACAGCTTAGCAAATATAAATAAGGACAAATTCATAAATTCTGCGAACCGTCCCTCAAACAGCGAGAAATAACAACGAGAAATGCATTAGCCCCTTCTTGTCAAGTTGTAACGTGTTTTAGTATTTTTTTTCTCTCAATCATAGAGATGTAGAATCACCTAACGAATGACGTATTCAGTGCTGAATCAGTTGATTCATTTTGTCACTTCTGGAATCTAATTTAGAGGCATCGCAACAGGTGTAATGATGCGCAAATAAAAGCAGGAACAATGTACCGCACATGTACTCGTACATTGTTACACGTGTCAAACTGTTTTCTTCAATGTGTCTTTCATGTATTGTGCTCATTATGCATAGCCTTATTATTACTCCATTATTTTTTATCTTATATTTGTGTGACAGTTTTTTTTTACTCCCATTGAAATATTTAACTACGTGGTTTATACAGCTAATACTTTAATCGGGGATCTTACGTCCCAAAACCACGATATGATTATGAGGGACGCCGTAGTAGAGGGCCCCGGAAATTGCGCCCTTCTGGTGTTCATTAGCTTGCGCGGACATCGCACAGTACACGGGCCTCTAGCATTTCGCCTCCATCGAAATTCGACCGCCATGGCCGGGATGGAACCCGCAACCTTTGGGTCAGCAGCCGAACACCGTGAGCACTACACCACCTCGGTGGACTGGTTCAGTATTGATTTGTATTTGTTGTTGTCGCTGTTATGGTTGCTTTGTACTTCAGATTTCTTTTCTTTTTAGGGGCGAAGCTCCTTATGCCGTGGGTCGTGCGTCTCCTGTAGTTTGTAGTACGTAGTAGCCACCTCGATTTTCAAGGTCCTGTGTGATGACGATGACGCTGCCATCACGGCACACCACATGGAATGTACCCACTATGCGTCATAACGATGACGCTGATGACGATGACGATCGCGATGCCATACAACACATGGCATCGCGATATGGTCTCACATGCATATCGCTTGACCACATGCAACCAACCACCACCCGAGGAACCTGCATCGATCTCGTCTTTGCAATGAACCTCCGGAGCTTCGCCCACTCATCATCATTCACTCCGTGGATATGCTGTGATTTTTTGTTTCCTTTCCTAATGTGAAGTCCTCTTTGTTTCAATATCTCCTGTATAGGCCTGACAAGGCCAAGAGTATTGAATGAATGAATGAATGAATGAATGAATGAATAAATAAAGAAAGAAAGAAATGAAAATGCTGTATTCACGCAGTGAAGTCCAAGGTCCAAGCTAGTTGCAAGTACGAATAACTTCATAAATGACCACAATTGTCTGCGCAACTCAACTGCGCTGCGATTGAGAAACATATTTGATTTAACGTATATAAGCACGTTTGAAAAATGCATACAGTTAACGATAGCAATGTGTTGTTATGGGCATGTAATGTAAAGATCTGTAATATTTTAACGGTTTCCACGTGCCACGATCGTAATAGCTTTTTCCTCTTGAAAACTCTCATGGATCTCATAATGAGTTTTCCTCTTCATGAACGCGGGTTTTTTAACATGTCTCACCTTCAGCACGCAAGGCGGAGCCTCTGGGTGCTTCAAGCTCTTTCTTTGGAGATTTTACCTTCACCCCTTTACTGTTCATACTGTTCGCATATGAAAGAAAGGAGGCACGCCAGCAAGAAAGGAAGAGAGAAAGTAAGTGAAAGGAAAGAAGAAAATGTTACCACAACATCGAGAGACCTATCCTTGAAAACAATCGGCAGGATTTCCAAAACGCCACACACTACTCCTTTTGCACAGTGATCGACCATCGACTTAACCAAACTGCTCAAATTGGCCATTCCGGGACTAAATTCCCATTACGTCCATGCCTGTGCGCTTTTGCTCGTGCAATATTCCACATAGCGATCTTTACGCCCAGCTTCAAATGCGAGAACGAGGAGCTCGAAAGTTAGATTTTTCGAGGAGAAAATAATCTTTATGCTAAGCAGCGCTCTGTGTGTGCCTCGCAACGTAGCAAATGAGGCTATACGATTATGAATGTAAAGTACAGTAAAAATTCATTTTGATGGAGAAGCATTTCCAAAATTGGTATTTCGCATGTACGAAAATTGTCTAGGGGGGACAAGAGTGCACAAAGAACACAATTCACACGCCATGACACGAATAACGTGACTTACCTGTCACGTTTGTCATAGAACCCTTTCCAACAGTCAAGTGTGCTACATACGCGCATAACACAGCCCCTGGTATAAGGGGCCCGCTAATCTTCACGCGAAAGGGTTAAGGAGAACGTGCCGCGGAAATGTGGAGCTGGCGTTGCAGTTTAACGAAAAGTCGCGATGGAAGCGAAAAATAAAAATCACTGCTCGAGCCCAAATCAAACACAGCCATTCTCTATGGAAGGGAAGTATTCTGCCACAGAGCCACGCTCGTGCTTCAAACTGCTTGCGATGGAGACTCTATACAAATGGCATGTCGCGCCCACGCCAGTTGTGGCTGCGGTGCTGGCTATCCGTTTTCATAACAGTGTAATAAGCATTCACCGCACAAGCTCTGTCAACCGTTGCTAGAATATGTTGACTACCACTACGTATAATATGCACATCATTACACCGTAGCGTACACTTCGTTGCGACAAGACTGACATCTGTGCTCAATAGTCAATCCATAATTGTATAGTCAATGTATTCCTGTGCTTCTTAATTTTTCTTGTCCGATTCTGATAAGAGGCCCTCCCACATATTTTACTTTTGGGCCTTCTTCTGAGAATGTTCCACCTTCATATATGCATTGTATTTTGTTTATATTGTTAATAAACTTGAACTTGAAGGTGAGTGCAGACGTTTCGTCAGACCATGACCTACCTTTACTACTAGCTTTACCCAACAAAGACGATCCACATCGTAGCGCTTGGCTCGAAGCGAAAAACACGGCATACGCATTCACTGACTGCCTTGCATAAAATCGATTTCCACAATGTCTGCGATCTGCCGGAATGATTTAGAAATACGGGTGTGTTGGTAGGTAGCATAGGCTAAAAGCTGCTGTATAAACATCTTGGCTGCACCGACTGTCCGCGAAAAGGCCTGCCGGGTGGCGCAATCGGACACCTTAACATTTTAGACGCTTCAAACAAACTAATTACTTAGATATATGCACAAACCAAACAGAAATAATCTAGACAGTGCTCGGAAACACGTTAGATAAAAAATTTGATCTCTTGAACTGAGCAACGCTTCGCACATCACACGCTAATTGGACACCGATGTTAGCCAAGAAAATACATCTTTGAGGTAACTTCCCGCGGGCTCTGAACAGGCTTAACCGCAAATTCATCTGCGTTTTCGGAGTGGCACGCATAACAGATTAGTCAAGCGGATTCAATGACTCGGCAACCTTTTGTACTCCAGCTTATAGCTCATCCACAGCAGTGTACAGCGTCGTAGACACATCTGATAAGTGCGAGGCCCCCCCCTTTGGCCAAGAAATTGTCTTGCGTGCCACTTTGCCATTACTTATCTGCCACCCGAATATTGTTCGCGTGCAGCGGTCTCCCTTTTAGCGTGGTGCACAACGCGCAGCAAGTCTTTCACGCGGGCTTCTTAATAAGGGCACCCTTTAGGAACGGTCTTATACCAGACTCGCATTCATTTGCTGGAGAAGGCCGCTACCACCCAGAATGCCACAGCTTGCTTCTGCCAACTGCAGCGGGCAATGCCGCATGCGGTCCCGATGAAGTTCGACAGACGCATTCCATTCCATGATTACTCTGTTAGCAGTTTACTGCGTTTTTGCTCTTTCGTTCTTGTGGCTGATTTTGTGAGGGAACGAAATAAAATATCACTGAGTTTCCCTCTTACAAGGTCATTCCACTTCTTCCATAAAAAGTCCCAGCCGAGTGGAGTCGGTGATTTCCTGCTTATTTCCGTTTCGCAGGATACAGTGCATGTTCCTTCACTTCTCCTGCTCACCCCTAAAATTAGTATAAGCATTGCAACAGCGAGTGCATTGAGGAGCGAGCGTTTGCACTGGCATTGAACAAAATAGAGGAGGCGTTGTTTCAGCGTATAAACTATATGCTTAACTCGCGGCGTCTTATGACAGCGATAAGCATGACGCAGCGGTTATCACTTGTGCTGCCACCACGAACACGTTCGCCACCGCACAGCCACCACAATCGTCGCTTCCATGTCACCGGCTAAGCCCCAGCATTCCCGACCATATGATGGGGAGCTTTGTACGCAGAACATTATGAAGCGCTACAATCACGGCACGCAAGTGGGCACGTAACGTGGTATCGTTTTATTGCGATAGCAATTATATGGACACTATCGGCTGGTTTTCGCCGTCGGCGTTGGCGTCGGCGTCATGCCCCGTATATGTATATGTATCTATATACTTATAAAAACCTCAAAGAAAAATAATTCAGAAAAATGTTTCCGACGCGCGGCATCGAACCAGGGACCTCTCACTCTGCAGCGCGCGGCGCTGACCCCTCAGCCACGAAGGCGAACGTCCTGCAACGTTCAAACGGCGAGCTATTTATATACAGCAAGATTTCAGCGTGTTTTCAGCATTACCAGCGAGCTGGCGCAAAGGCCGCGCTCGGCGGGGCTTAGCTGGGCGCCCCGGCGTTCGTCGCGACGCGCGCTCTCAGGCGCTGCTAGCTCTCCGGCGCGCTTCGCCCGAAGGTGGGGGGGGGGGGGTAGATGCCCGTGGGCGCGCGCGCTTATCGCGGTGGCGGAGAATGGGGCTTTCGGCGGAACGATAGCGTTGTAGTTACCGGGCGCGCGAAGGTCCCATCGCTCGCTGCAGTCCCCCCGTTTGCGAAAAGAGCACGCTTTTCAAACACAGCGAAGTAACAACTGTGACACTTGTTCGTTCGCGCTCGTCTGTACCTGTGAATACGTTTCGTGCGTCGTTTTCGGTTGAGCAGCGCGGTAAGTGTCGAGCTGTGAATGTTTTTAGTTCGCTCTCGTCCTGTGCGTGTTGTTTTCGTTCGTCATGTTTGCGTGAACAGAGCGCTGCACGTTCCGACCTGCTTGCCATTCGTAGCTTGAAATTCCAATTTGTTGCTATCGCATTCATTGCTTCGCCTTGTGGCGAAACTGTGACTTTTTTCTATTTCACAAGCATGTGTAGTAAGCAGAGAAACACTAATACTTGATGGATATGAAGTCATAAACTGCCTAATAGGAGGTTACCGATCTGAAGTTTTCTAATAAGAATTTCTAGCTCTGCTTCATTGCCTTAAAGGTTCGTGAATCAATCTTGCATAATTAAGCAATTAAGCACAACAACCAAAGCAATGTGACGTACTCTGCGCAATAGTCAGAAACATGTATACTTGGTCGCATCGTAATAGAGTGCGTCGGGATTTTTTAACGCGACAGCGTTAAATAGCTCGTTTCGCAGAAATTCCGGCGTCGGCGTCGGCGTCGTTGGTTTTGAGCGAAAAATCATCATCTTGTCCGTGACCCAAAAATCGAGAAAGATGCAAATAAAATAAATAATAAAATTTCCCGGGTCCGAGTGAGGATCGAACCCGGGTCGTCTGCGTGGCAAGCAGGTGTTCTACCACACAGCCATGCCTCTGCTCGGATGTACTGTGAAAATAACTTCCTCTGCTTGGAAATGCAGTGAAAATAACTTGCATGCTTTGCAAACGCAAGCGTCCTTTATATACGTCGCAATATAACATGTAATATCCCAGGAATATTGCGTGGTACAAGCGTACATTGCCATCGGGCGTCAGAATATGTGACTATCATAACGATTCCATAGTTTAAAGTCAGCCACCCATTACAAACGGCACACACCTTACTGCGCGTATTCCCTTAACACCACGTAGTGGGTGCATAGCAAGTTCGAAAACATTTCCCACATTTGCCGCGCATAATTTCTCCTGGTTTAAACCATACTACTCATTACAAAGTATGCACTAAGTGATTGAAGTACGCAGTAGGGACGGGATATCGCTATCGCGTTCAACTCTTAAAGGCGAAGCTTAAGGGTCCCCCCAATTTTTTTAGATGTGAAGCATCTTATGGCGAAGCTTAATTCGGTGGTGGTGGTGGTGGTGTGCCGCGTGCCCACCCTTACTGCGCATGCGCAAACAGTTAAAGAAAAAATAAAAATAAAAAACCTCCTCTCCCCCTCTCTCTCCTCTAGGCGTCCCTCCCCACGGCAACCACCCCCCTCACTGCGCATGCGCCTCCCTTCCTCTCTCCCCTTTTACACTCCCCCCCCTATCTCCATCCCTGCCCGCGGCGTCTAACTCCCCCCTGCGCATGCGCGTCCCCCCCTCTCTCTCTCCTCTCCTACGCTCCCCCCCTCTCTCTCCTCTACGCATCCCTGCCCACGGCGTTCACACTCCCACTGCGCATGCGTGTCACCCCCTCTCTCTCCTCTCCTCCGCTTCCCCCCTCTCTCGCCTCGCGACGCCGACGCAGGCAGCGTCTGCTAGCGAGTTTCTTGGTTGAAAAAACCGACTGCTCGCGCTGCACAACCGTTCACTGGCCATCCCGTATATATGGCAATGGATCTTGACCTCCAAGGTGGTGCCGGTGGAAGATTTCTCCTGTGCGTTGTTGAACAATAAAAATTCGCAGCGTGCGCGTTAACTAAAAGCGGAGTGCGGGTCTGTGTGTCCAGTCGGAGTCTTCTGTCTCTCATTGTCCATTAGCAGCGATTGGCATGTTCCAGTAGGAAACACTGCTCCATCACTGCCTGCTTTGCGCCTCCCCAGTTTTCTCTCCTGCGCAACGCTGCGATGAGCGCCAGCGTCAACGCCGCCGCCAGTGTAAGCGTTAGCGCCCGCTGCTTCACATCTACACATGGTTCCCTTTAGCGGGAGATGGTGTAATTTTTTAAACCGTGGCTAAAGTTCACTGAAGCACCCTGCATATTTACAACTGTCCATATGACATATCATAGATATATACTTGTTTCTTCATTCTATTATTGCAATAACTAAAAATCCTGAAATTTTGTGACTTATATGAAATTTTTGCTGTTAAAATGAACGGTAATAATATATATCATGCACCAGCATAATACCTTTGTTTTAAAAAGGTAATGATAGGGGGGGTAAGCAAAGTTAGACACAGCATTGTATTAAGTCTTTATTATTTATTTATTATTGAAAATAAAGTAGCAGTTGCGTTTTTATTTATTTATTTTTATTACTTTTTTTTTGTTCAGACAACGCAGATGACAAACGACGATGCAAGTCCTAGTCTGCAGAGAAGTGAGTCAACAGATGTATAAGGAAGTTACGCTCACTTCACGGCGCAACGCATACCGCATAGTACACAGAATAAGCAAGATTGTTGCCATAAAATATGGGTCGCGCACTAAAATATTTGAGTCAGGGGCATTGCTTGGCTACTTGCTTCATACTTGCAAAATGTAGAAGTCAGGAAGCTGCACGGAGACACTCGTCCTGCGGCGTCTTCATGCACAGTTGTTTTGTGAACTTTACGCTGCTTTTTTTTTTTATTTAAATATCAGGGGGGAAAAAGATGGGAAGCTAGGTTACAACAGAGCAGGCTATCCCATCAACATGCTAGTAGTACTGAATAAAAACACCTAACCAAGGTAAACTAGAACGAATAAAAGAATAAGAAAGGAGAAAAAAAAAACCGGCAGATCCCACGCACTGTGGGAATCGATGTAATGCGAAACAGCCAGCAAGGAGCAAATCATGCTGTACATAACATGCATGTCAAGATTTACATGTGAGGACCTGTCATTTATGTTCGTCATACAGTCACGTCACGCAATACCAATTTTGGTGTATATCAAGCCAGCGAACTGGACGCAAGCGCACCATGAGCGTGGCATGTAAATGCTGTTGTAAATGACATCCATGCCAAGGTTTTCATTTTACTACCTGCCAGTTATGTTCGCTATACAGTCACGTCCCGCAATGCCAGTTTTGGTGTATATCAAGCTGGTGAAACGCCCGCGAGCTCGCCATGAGCGTGACATGCAAGTTATGTCGCATATGACATGTCATGATTTCCATATTACTATTTGTCATTTATGCTCGTCGTACAGTCACGTCACGCAATTCCAAATTTGGTGTATATCAACCTAGCGAAACGGCCGCGATAGCGCTATGAGGGTGGCATACAAGTCATGTTGCACATGACATGTCATGATTTCCATATTACCACTCGTCATTCATGCTCGCCATACAGTCATGTCACTCAATACGAAATTTGGTGTATATCAAGCTAGTGAAACGGTCGTCAGCGCACCATGTGCGTGGCATGTAAATCATTTTGTACATGACATACACGTCATGATTTTCGTGTTACCACCTGTCAGTTATGTTCATCATGCAGAAATGTCTCATTGCATCAATTTTTGGATATATCAAGTCAAGAAAACGGCCACAGGAGCACTACCCCCCATTGCGTGTAAAACATATCGTTCATGACAAGTTAGTCATAATTTAATGATATGACCAATCATTCATGTTCGTCACACAGTCATGTTAGGCCATACCAAATTTCGTATAAATCCCAATAACGATGCGGCCAGGGGAGCACAAAGTCGTAGGCGGATAGATAGATAGATAGATAGATAGATAGATAGATAGATAGATAGATAGATAGATAGATAGATAGATAGATAGATAGATAGATAGATAGATAGAAATGCTCAAAGAAATGCTTCACCTTTCAAATCAGGCCGAGAAAACCTGACAAACAAACACAATTTGTCCCCTATATACAAACTAACGACTTATAAGATAAACGTCGATTTCGAAGTCATTCTAAAGACATTTACAGTATAACGGTATGTACAACGCCATGGTGGCACAAAATTTGCCACAATGCATGATACTGCTGGCGAACCGGCTGTAGAATGAGTATCAGTGGCAACAACATGCATGCAGCGACGGCGTAGCGCACAAGAAGTTCGCGGTTCCAATGCTGGTATCACACAATAGCCAAGACGAGTACTCAGTTGACCGGACTTCATAAATTAATAAGAACATGAATACATGCCGCTGTCATTTTCAACATGAAAAGGATAACCATAGCTCTTGTGGTGGTGTGGAGTCGCGGAGGAACACGGTGGATTACGGTGCATTTAATACTCGTGGTCTGAAAAACTGTATCAGATAACTATATCGCGCGTAAAGGTTGCAGCTAGTGAAGATCCCCCCCCCCCCCCCAAAAAAAAATAACTACGACTTTTGCACGAGCCAGCACTTCCACCCCTGCAAGGTCTTCAATTTAATGCATGTTCTTTTCGAGCGCGACCACGAGCAAGATTCAGAACGCAGAGAACTTCGTAGATATCTGGTTCGGCGAAATTCAATTTGCAGATAAAAGGATGCAGCGATATCACGTTCTATCCCCAACGTCGCATGATGAATCGACGTTCAAGTATGTCCAGTGCAAGTTCCCTCTATTATGTTGGTATAGTAATATCATGAAATTTGTGAGACATTAAAAATATATGGTCGTCAAGTTATCTATATAAGGTACGTAGAACAGAAAGCAGGAGTGGATGCTTTTCTCTGTTTTAATTTCCCAGCGAAGCTTCTAGCCTCTTGTTTTGGTAAAGCTTTCTCGAAGCATCCTCCACATGAGCGCAAGAAAAAAAATAATGAAATACTTTAAACATTAGAAGCGAATAATGCATGCATTATTGTTTGGTGTCACGGAGAAATTTTAGCGTTAGATCTCGCCAAAGCCTTCGACAGCATCACACACAGATTCATTCTGGAATCCATCTCGGACCTAAACTTAGCCAAACGCTTCCATATGCGTACGTCAGCTCTTTTTTAAGGGACCGTAAAGGCACTATTGAAATCAGCCAACTGAGATCCGAACAGTTCAAGTTCGGGGCTAAGGGCACTCCACAAGACGCAGTAGTCTCGCCTCTCATTTTTAACATAGCGATGAAAGGTCTTTTGCAAAAGCTGGCTAGAGTCGAGGGCACTAACCACGTGCTCTACGCGGACGACATCGCCGTTTGATGCAGTGGGGGGTCCGATGGGGCAGTGGAGCGTGCCCTTCAGGAGGCCCTGGATGTTACCGAAGAGCACTTAAGGAACGGGACTCTGTCTGTCACCGTCAAAGTCAGAATTACTGCTTTGTACACCAAATCACAGGGACATTCTACTCCTCTCGACCAGATTCCCTTTGACCTATATGCGAAATCTGGCCAGATGTTCCCTAGAGTCGAATGTGTAAAGATTCTAGGTCTAATACTTAATGCAAAGGGAAGAAACAATCGAAGTGTTGCCCGCGTCAAGGCAAAGGCGGAGAACATGCCCAGCTTAATCACAACAGTCTCGAACCGCAGAGGCGGGCTCAGTGAGAGCAGTCTCCTGAGGCTGTATGCACCTCAGGAGATTATCCACATGATCATTATCTACATGGTCTAATGTTCATATTGTCACAAACGGTACATTCGCGAAACGGAACAGCCTGTTAATGTTAAATTAAACGGTCATCGCGTGGACACGGCAAAGAAATTACTGAAAGCAGTGGTACAGCATTTTAATCTAGCAGGACACAACTTCGACGATCTCAAACTTTATATACTTCAGTCAAACTTCCGGTCCGCAAGAGAAAGAAATATGCAGAGTCATACTTTATTCACAAGTTCAACACACACCAGCCAGCAGGTATAAACGTTTCTAAAGGGGTTCTTGAATCCATTCGATATGGAAAATGTTAAACCAACTAGCCAACAAGTTCACCCTATTAGACGATATGGTACATACACAGAGAAAACCAATGAGAGTTAAGCGCTCCATTTAGGAAATTCAAACCTACAATTGTTAAGTGGTGCTTCTTCTGACGGCAGTTTCAGCAAGATGTCTGCACGCCCCCCCTCCCCCCCCCCCCCTCCGCCCGACTTCTTTCTTTTATTTTTATTCACGGAAGACGGCTTCCCTTTTCACTCACACAATTCGTCACCGCACGCCCCCCTCTCCCATACCCCGTATACCCAGTTGCCCTCTCCCCCCTCCTTTGTTAGCATGGAGGAGAGGGTACGAAGCATATACACGCTAGTGCTGAGAAAATGAGTTCTAGCCTTGAAGAATACAAGTCCACTTGTCGAAACGTCTACTCAAGCACACAACCCCTGTTTACGGATTTTTTCATGACAAGCTGCCATCTCCCCCTTCCTGGCGTTTTTTTTTTTGCGTTCCTTATGAGGCACATAAAGTGAGTCGCATGGGGGCTCAAATGGTCCCGCTCGGAGGAGGCCAAAATTGATGCGCTGACGAGACAAGCATCAAATGCATACTGGGAAATCTTACTATCACTAGCACAGAGAAGCTCCTGGAACTAGGGGCTCACAACACTCTCACGGAGGTAATCGAAGGACAAAGAACGGCGCAAACCATCCGCCTGTCGTCTTCCTGGAGAGGCAGAAACATATTTAAATCCACAGGCCTGGCCCCCTTGGCCGTCCACGAGTATGCCACCATACTCTCTCACACCATTAGGGCGACCTTTCAGGTTAGCCCTTTCACAAGCAATGTGCACCCCCCAATTTAATGTGGCAAGGCTCAATGCACGAGCCCCTCTCTCATAGACTATCCGCACTAAAGCTTTGAACTAACTACCTACGTAGATGCTGCCCAGTATGGGCGCACAGATTTATTTGCAGCTGTTGTAGCTGATCTTCATGGAAAAATCTCTAATGCAGCTTCAATAAGAACACATCACGGTGGCGGCAGCCGAACAGGCTGCCATCGCGCTATGAACGACCCCTAGCGGCCTTACATCTACACTCACTCGAGATCAGCCATACGAGCCTTTCTATCTGGTCTAATCTCGAAAGAAGCGACGGATATAATCAAGCAAAGGCCGCTTGATGCCTTTCACACTATCGCATGGTTCCCAGCGCACATGGGAATGAATGTACATCCCAGCAAACCCAACCCGAATGAGCTAGTTCAAGACCAAGCGCAAGGTCTAATACTCCGCGATGGTCCCGATACGCTAGACAGTCCTGGTTGTGAGCATAACTCCGACCATTACTCTCTTTCCACGAAATTGAGAAACACTATCAGCTTGGGCGCAGGAAATTCCCGCTTCTACACACAAAGCTCACTAGACCTCAATCTACCACATTGAGAATGTTATAAACGGGATCTTTCCCGTCGAGAGGAAAGTTTAGCCCCCTTTTCTCCGGACATCGACCCACACTGCCCTGAGTGCCATGAATAGTATTGCTTGATAGCACACATGGTCTGGCAATGTTCGGCGTTACAACATGCCTCATTTAATAAAAAGAGGACTTGGACGAAGCCCTCAGAAGCTGTGATCTCCAGGAACAACTGAGGGCTGTCCAAATGGCCAGCGAACGGGCGGAGGACCATGGTTTTCTGTCCCAAGGTGGGCGCGGCCCGCCACTGCGACTCTGTATTTCCCTAGGACCTCAATAGAGTTTGTTGACTAGCTGACTAACATACAGAAATCATAACACAGCAATCGTTTCTATAAATTACCAGCGCAAAGGAAGGCTCCAGAACACACAATTGATGATAAGGCGCTCCGGCTAACAATGCGAAGCACTAGCGCCTCCTGCGTGTTTCCGGATAAAGATTACTGTAGCACAAGATGCAACGCCAACGGCAGCTTACAACGTGGACAGGGACGTATCTTGTATTTCATATGTAAAATAACCAGCCTAGCGACTCATTTCATTCTGTTTACACCAGTGGGTACAGAAGGTCTGGTTATAGCTTAGAAGGAACACTGTGAATACGAGAAGCGGGAAAAAGAAAAGAACGGCAATACGACCAGCGTCGGCGTGCTGTCGCAATTGGTGAACACTGCAGTGTTCCCACAAGCGCCAGCGATTGTCACTACCAAGAAATGTGTAAACGCCTCAGCAGTTCTTGTGGTGGCTTTCAGCAGCTTCTCTGAACATCTACTGTGTCAGGGACTGGACGGCGAGCCAGTTTTTGATGCGAAAATGCTGTCAGTTTCCTGCGCCATCTTTCAGCCAAGTTACACGCGCACATAAAGAATGAGCACACAGGCGTCGTAGCGGTACATTTGGAAAGCACGTGCAGCCTGTTCAAAATATTTTTATAATGAGCTGCCTAAATTTCTTCGCGTTCCTTGTTGACGGCTTTTACTGAAGCCACGTCCATACACCATTGCGGATTTCCTTTCAATCTTCTACTAGAAAGCAACAAGGCGTGTAAAACTCATTTCCTTGCGCAATCTCTCGTTTTGCTGCCTTTATGACTAGACATTCGCAGAAGCCGGCGCCCTTAACAGTAAGCCCTGCCTGCTTCGAGTTCACATCCGGCCGCCAGCTCAAGCTGTTTTTAAGTGTGGAGTTTATGCTTGAGTATACTGTAGATACTACGCTTCCCGAAATGCAGCAAAATACGCGCTGGAAACGTTTATCGGTGGGCGCCTCTTCTTCCTCTTTCTTATCTTGTTTACCTTAAAATACTTAGAGCCCCGCTCGTTCGAAGCGTTCGAAGGAAGCATCGCGTGACCATGAATTTATCCTTCCTAAAAGGTTATCGATCTGTCGAAGATGTTGCGCCTCCAGTCTTCCCATGGCAACCTGTGTGACGCGGCTCCGAAGTGGATGTTCGACCTTAGCGAGTGATCCCGTTCTTCAATTCTGGACTTGACTGCCTTAAAACTGAGCCTTCCCTCACGTTCCATCGCTTCCTTGCGAAAGAGAAATCCTTATCCCCTTGAGTGAGTCGGATCGATTCGTTCTTGCGTCTCTTGCGCCCTCCATGAAAGGCTTTAAGAAACGCTCCTGTCTTTAAATTGCCTTTTCGACGTGGAAGAAGAGCGTAGTTATGGGAGTTTCCCTTGTTTGTGAATTTTGTATTGCATCCTCTGAGTTAGAATATTGAGGAGGCTGCCCTGAATCAGTGATAAGGAATGTTGAGAGCCGCTCATCAAGCATACTTTCTTTTTGTTTATTGCGAAAAAGCAAACGCTTCTTAGGCAGCACTATGAAGGCAGTCACAGTGCTAGAGCAGCAGCCAAATGAACGGCAAGCTGTGAACCTGTTAATTCTGCGAGCATAGAAAAAAAATAATTCAGTAGAAAATAATATAATAGGTGATCAGAGCGAAGTAGGTTGTGTTTTAGCTTGTTAATCCCCTCGAAACCGGATGAGGAACGCACAAAAAAAAAAAGAAAAAGAAAATAAAAGAACTGAAAAAGCCTACCACCTCCTTTCTCCCCGCCACGGCGGCCTTGTTTTCATAGAGGCAAGCAAAATACAATGCATGAACACCCGTTTGCATTGATTTCGGTGCATGATACAAAGCACCAGGCGGTATAAAAATCCACGGGCAGAAAATTTTGCTCCCGTATTGCCTACGGCAAAGAAAGCAAATTAAATTGCCTTCGGTACACGGGAGTTCTATATTCGCCGTTGTTTGGGCTTTGTTCACTGCAGAGCAACGAAGCCAA
Source organism: Rhipicephalus appendiculatus (assembly GCA_030522465.1). Lineage (NCBI taxonomy): Eukaryota > Metazoa > Arthropoda > Arachnida > Ixodida > Ixodidae > Rhipicephalus > Rhipicephalus appendiculatus. Next base: position 49,581 of record JALIZH010030132.1, on the reverse strand, counting down.
CATTTCTGTCGCAAATAAGGCTTGGAAATCAACACTACACTTACGCATGGCAGTAGTGTTTTGAGGATAAAGTGGGTGCAGATTGGTCGACTGTAGAGTTGTGTTCCTATTGCCTTGCATCGTCCTTTTCTCGATTTTGCAGTTCGTCATGAAGAGAAATATAAGGGCACTGCGGAATAAACTAGTGCACTGTGTGAACTAAGAAAAGAAGAAAATAAAAAGGGCTCAGAAAAATCTGAATTAAAAAAAATTCCGCTTTGCGCGAACAAAGAACCGTTTACAAAGAGAATAGTTGACAGGCTCATGGCGCGTATTTTAGAATATATTGATGGTTATTGGTGTGGGAACGAAATAAGTAGAATTGTTCGAGGAGCTCAATTCTCTGTCACACGCAGCCAAATGAATCCAACAGGTAAGTTAGCTACGACGAACAGCGTTCTCCTGTCCACTTCATTGGCTATTTCTGCTTTGAGTAATCCCATGCGAGTGTTAGCCAGCGCCACTCGTAACGGAGGCGGTCAGTGTGACACACTATTTTCGCCAGAGGCCGTCACGCGGCGCGTGATCTTGACGCCAGGTGGTAACTGATAAATAAACCCTCGCATGCTACCTTGGCTTCCATGATACCCATGCTCCTTTCTTGGCATAAATGCATAGGCCTGCGCACGGGGAGGGGAGGGGAGGGGGGGGGCGCCCCCCTAGTCACCTAAGAGGGGGGGGCGGGCGAAATCTGTTCTGTAATCATCATTATCATCATAATCACCCTGACTACGCCCACTGCAGGGCAAAGGTCTTTCCTATGTTCCGCCAATCAACCCGGTCCTGTGCTTTCTGCTCTTCTAATTTTCTGTCTCCCCCCTCACGCATTTGCCTTCTCTTGGAATCCAGTCAGTTGCCCTTAATGACCAGTGGTTTTCCGGCCTGCGTGCTACGTGCCCGGCCCATGTCCATTTCTTCTTCTTGATTTCAGCTATCATATCCTTAACCCCCGTTTGTTCCCTGGCCCACTCTGCTATCTTCCTCTCTCTTAAGGTTACACCTATCATTTTCCTTTCCATCGCTCGCTGCGTCGTCCTCAATTTAAGTTGAACCCTCTTTGTAAGCCTCCAGGTTTCTGCTCCGTAGGTAAGTACCGGTAAGATGCAGCTGTTATATACCTTCCTTTTGAGGGTTAGGGGTAGACTACCATTCATGATTTCAGAATACTTGGCGAATGTGCTCCATCCCATCCTTATTCTTCTAGTTATTTTACTCTCATGGTTCGGCTCCGAGGTTACTACCTGTCCTAAGTAGACATATTCTTTTAAAACTTCCAGTGTCTCGCCACCTATCGCAAAGCGCTGTTCTCTGCCGAGATGTAGCAATAATATTTAACGTTTTATATCATTCGGTGTTGAAGTTACGCCTCATCCACGCATGCGCTTTTGCCCATTATTTGCAATATTGTCACGTGGTCGTGACGTCGACGAAGGCAACAGTCGGCGAGTCAAAGAAGAAACTCTTTATTTTGGCCGAACTTGTGGCCGGGAAACTGAAGGTCAGAGTACAGCAATACACGCTGGCACTCAGAGCGGCGAACAGAGCGTCGGCCGTCGATAATCTGATCATCGCTGGAACGCACCGGCTTTTATACATCACGCGTCGAATATTCTAGCCTTATCACTGGTCGTCGCGCAAGCTCTGGAATAAGCTAGAGTGTTCGGGTCTTGCGCGCAATCTTAAACACAACGATCTACAATAATCGTGAAGCTTCTAGAACAATCAGCCGCGGTTTGCGCTGAGCATGCGGACAGTCTTTGTGGGCGAAAACCTAGTACAACAAAAATGAAAATAAGAAACGCGCGTGGCAATACAGACAATATTCTATTAATCGCTTAAACTTCTCAAGAAACTCGAAATGAACACTACAACGCGCGGCGCACTTGTATCCTTTCTTTGTAAACGCTGAATATCTTTAAAAACGTTTTTTTTCTTGTTTTTTTTAAAGCAGACATGCCGCAGTAACTTCAAGTTTCAAGTTTATTATTAGATAAAATACAAAGGAGTCATAATATGTAATAATTCACAAAATAAAGTATCTCGCTAAGCGTACACAACTAAGCTAGTTGATTGCGAATTGAATTACAATACCTATTCCAGCGAACAAAAACGCTGATACAGTAGGGACCAACCAGCAGAATGCGCGATTTGAACAAAATTGTATCAAGGCGAAAGCCTTAGACGCGCCAACAAACTGGAAATTTGACCGTCGGCGGCGACCCTCTCGTGGCGCCAGGGACGAGTGATGCAAAAACAAACATCATTACATGATGACGCCTCCATTTGACGTCATCATGACGACACAGATCGCAAAAATTGTGACATCATCTTGACGTCACTCTTTGTGCCGTGCCCTCATGTGACCTAACGCCAGATGATTAAAGTCTCTAGAATAACTAAAGTAGCGCCATACGTGTCAATGTGCAGGCTCCTCCTCTCCCCTATGCTTGGTAGTGCAAGCGCCATCTTGTCCGTCCTCTGTGCATACCCTCTCCCGTGCGCCGGGAGAGGGTATGCCTGTGAGAGGGTATGCCTTTCGCCGTGCTTTCAACAGTTTCCTGGCGGACACCACAGAGGCGCTGCTGCAGCTTCTGGGAGAGGAGGCAGAGGCGAAGGGGCGCGGTTGGCGCTACTTTAGTTTATCTAGGGACTATACAGATGATTCCGTTGTAGCGCCCTCCATTGGGGGGCGAACAAAACCGGAGAGCGCGCGACCTCAAGAGAAGAAAAGGAAGACTGCGTTTGGCACTGGCACTTGAAGCCATGGCCCGTGTTCCCGCTCCCTTGTACCTCGAGTGAGAAGAAGGTGGCATCGCCTTCGAGTCGTCTTAGGTGAATGGACAAAGGACCCTGTCAGTTTTCTACAGAAATATGACGACGCAGGGAGGACTGCTACCGCCATTAAAAGCTGAAAAAAATTGAACCTGGCCACATTCACCAAAGGCGGCCAGTATCATGCGCAGGCAAAGATTTCCCTATGCTCACGCACAAACTTGCACCTGCCCTCGCTCTAGATCATACGGCGAACATCGGTGTGAAATCTTTTTATGCTGCACCGTGCGTCAAACACATGTGACGTAAGATGGTCTAATTCATGTTTTCCGGGCGCAACAGACGGAACACTAACGAAGAAAACATTGTGACAGCGATATATATATATATATATATATATATATATATATATATATATATATATATATATATATATATATATATATATATATATATATATATATATATATATATATATATATATATATATATATATATATATGTCATGACCAAGAACGACACTGAGGTATATATATATATATATATATATATATATATAAACAATGAAGGGCTGGCATAGGACCCGGAAGTAACAGTTCAAAAATATATCCAGCACGTAGGAAAAATGGTTCTTGGGAAGGACTGACGTTTCGGCCGCGGGACCGGCCTTCGTCGGAGTGGCACTCCGACTAAGGCCGGTCCCGCGGCCGAAACGTCAGTCCCTTCCCAAGAACCATTTTTCCTACGTGCTGGATATATTTTTTGAACTATATATATATATATATATATATATATATATATATATATATATATAGAGAGAGAGAGAGAAAGATATACGCTCCTAAAAAACACAACCAAAATTTCCAAATTTACGAGGTGCTGATGCCCTTTTATAGCATCGTCCTGCAAGCCCGGAGAACAAGAAAATATAATAAGCAAGAATTCAGCAGATCCCAGACATTTTGGGAGTCGATGTCATGCGAAGCAGTAAGCGAGTAATGGCCTCTACCGCATTTTTTTATTATATTGATTTATGTCAAGCGTTGCGAGTTTGATCGACTTCTTTGTGCATTTTAAGTGGGTATGGGTCTATCCCAGGGAGGGAGGCCCGTAGCAAGGAATATTATTCCGGGAGGCGCGGGGACACTTGCTGAAGGCCTCCGCTATTAGAGGAAAGCACCTATTTTCAGGAAAGTACCTATTTGACATTTTCAAGCAGCAACAACATGAGGGGTGGGCGGGGAGGTGCGGAAGGGAGGATTCAGCGACCCTCTCCCACATCCCCGGCTGCGGGAGGAATCATGGGTTTATTAGGCACGTCGACTATATTGAAGTCCATGGTATATCTTATGGGCTGACGTAACGGTAGTACTCACATTAGAACACAGGAGTCTGTTTATCGCAATCAAGTGTACGCTGCGGTACGATGGTGTGCATATCATAAGAAGCTGTTTTCACCACATACCTCCGGATTGTGCAATGCTGACCATAGCTTGGCGAGTCACAGGAGTTGATATGTAATGTTTATTACATTTTTATAAAAGCCGATGCAGAGTTGACGTTTGCGTGATATGATACCATTATAGGGTTTTTCTCGTGAGCTGTTTCAAGCACTGGCGTAGCTCAGCGGTAGAATACTGACGGCCACGCAAAATGCCTAGGTTCGAAAGCGGCTTTAACTGCGATTTTCTATCTTTCCGTTCCTCCAATTTTTCCCCCCACCTACAACACTGCCGACGCCTGCCGCGCACTTTCTGCCACAGAAGCTCCATTACGTGATCGCGCAAAGATTTTTGAAGTTCTGTTATCGACGTTCCTGCTTTAATACAAACTGTCAATCACCTATGGCTCATACCTGCCTTCCATGGGCCGTGGTATGCGGGTATGGGCCACAGGTGACTGAAGGAAAGGGTGTCACGACCTCGCGTCAAGTATATCACGCAATTGATGTAATGACTTGTTCATCGTGTTCGTCATGAACTAATGTCCGCCCATGCAAACTTTGGTACGAGTCAAGTTAACGAGACGACCTGGAAAACGCCCAGACGTAGGCGGATAGATAGATAGATAGATAGATAGATAGATAGATAGATAGATAGATAGATAGATAGATAGATAGATAGATAGATAGATAGATAGATAGATAGATAGATAGATAGATAGATAGATAGATAGATAGATAGATAGATAGATAGATAGATAGATAGATAGATACGCTGAAACTGTTTTAGGATCGCAAAGAAATGCTTCGCATTTCAAACACCACTCGTTAAGTATACACACCCTTCGTCAGGTGTTCTGTCTGCTGCACTCGGGAAACATGAATCAGATCATCTCAGGGCACATTTGGTCTCCGCCCGGTGATGGAAAAAAAATTCTTACACCACGTTGTCAGAGAAAGGGGAGTGTGAATATACGAGCGTAGTTCGAAAAAACTGCCCGATGCGCAACGCAATTTACCTCGCAGTAACGTCAAGATCCGCTTTCCTTGTGCAGCTCGTTCAAGAAGCACGAACAACAACAAAGCAAAAAGATGCTAAGGCAACAACGCGATCACAAGACGCTAAGAGTGCTTGGTGCAGGAGCAGCATGACGTTTTAGGAAATTTAGCATGAGGTATACGCCTAATTTAGAGTAAAAATTTAACCGCCTGCCTGAAGCTCTATGAACGGGGTAACATTACGTTAGGGTAATGCGGCTGCGAACTCTCTAAGATCGTTTCACGTATAACAAAATAACAAACATCCAATTTCCTTTTTAAGGCGAAAGCCTTAGATGCCTCATGAAACGCGATAATTGGCCGTCGGCGGCGTCGGTGTACCGCGGCGTCGGGTACAACACGAGTGATGCGAAAAATCGTCAATGACGCCACCATATGACGTAATCCTGACGTCACAGATCAGCAAAAATTGTGATGTCGTCATGACATCCCAAATATTGGCGTCACGTCAAGTCACGTGACGTAATGTCACATGATGCTGCCATCACATGACAATGTTGCTTGCTCAAAAGTGGGCCGATCGCGGAGGCAGTGCAAAAGCAGGTGAGGTGCCTCTGATCCTGGAGGCAATGCAAAACCACCTTAGGTGCACAATGCTTTCGGAGGGGGGCGAGGCAGGATCAACACATCGACTGAGAAGGAAATAAGATGGCTTTCGTCTTCTGGTCGTCTCAGGTTAATGCATAAAGCACCCCGTGCGTTTTTTTTTTTTTTTTTTTTATTGAGACGAAGAAGCGCCTTATAGCTGCGTTACGTCATTGCAAAATGCGGTTGAAGCGTTTACATAAAAGAAATATTGAAAAAAAAAAAAACGGGACGTCATAGTGACATTTACTTAAAACGGCAGATTATATAACTGAACGAAGAGATCACAAATAGAAAATGAGGTCATGTCAGTCCAAGACCAAGCTGTGGGTAAATTTTTTTATGTGATAAAACTGTTAATCAGTTGAATAGTCTGACGACTGAGCAAGTGTGCAGTGTGAATGAAGATGTCGCTCTTTTCTCAATGCTGTTACCCCCCTGCTGTATCGGCACTCGGCAAAGCGGCAAAATGCCTGAATAAATAATACCACCAGGGTCGCAATGTACTTTTCTACGAAAGGCACTGAGGCAACTTGGTACCACCTGGTTTAATAGTATCATAATTCCCAGGATTACAGAGCACACTGTTCCGATAATAGCTACTAATTGAGGAGGGCAGGTAGTTTCAGCGGTGTATCTCCGCAGTAAATCCTACGCCTTTAGTGAGAAATGGTCCCACGATGCAATGTTCAGAATTCATATTAGCGGTGCTTACGTTTTTTCGAGAAGAAGCCGTGTTACGGCTGTCAGATCAAAGATATACCTACAAAAGACACCCACGATCTTGCCCTTATTATCACCGGCTACACATGCTATCACATTTGCGGCAGTTTAGAAATACCGCACTGTAAACGCAGCCACGAGTGAATATTTGTCCAACAGCTATTCCTGCCGAGCTCTTCGTGTTTAAAGGCGCGAATGCAAAGCGCGCATGCGCCAGCTACAAGTACGGAGCTTGCAAAGCTTTCTCCCTGTTCAAATAAAGACCACTCATGACTCAAGGTACATGCACGAAAAGGAGACACGCGAAATATCCGAAAATGTGCAGTTTGCCTCGGCTTACTTCCGCGCTTTTTTTTACTGTCTGCAAACTGCTTCGAAAGGTAGGTTTCCAGGGTTGGTCACGGCTTTTGTGTTCTTGATGCGGTTTTCGCAACGACGGATTCTTTCACAGCAATATTTCGCTTGTTTGATTTTCACTTACTCCGGCTACTTGCAGGTTACGGTTACGCTGACGTCGCAACTGTACAGGTGCCGATGGCTTTCGGCAAGTCAGAGGCACGCGTGTTTTGAGCTTTTGCCTCGGCTTAATGCCGATGTGTCACCTATAACGTGTGTCGAATGCTGAAGTCGCGAACTTGCCACCAACTTCGTCGCGTCCGTTGTCCACTGGGGTGTTCTTGAAGTTTATTTTGCAAAAAAAGGTCATGCTCTATACCAGTATTATAGTCCTATATTCACAGCTTCCGCGGTGCATATGGCAGTGCTGATCGATGAACAACAAGGCAGTCGTGAATCGTTACCGTATAGGACGGCCTGCATGGTGTCACTGCACGTACGTGCTACAAATGTCTTTACCCGTTCGGTAACTTTGGGAAGGTTTGCGATTAAGGACTAGCAGAGAGAGCTTTTCGACGTAGGAACATGCCTATCAACTTGCAAAGCTAAACAGTCACTCAAGCGCTTCGAAATGCGACGAATATACTAGCGCCGCCATCACCCCTACGATTAAGGCTCGACCATCCCGCTCGTAGGAGTTCCGAAAAAATAGAAAAGAGGCTAATCTGCTTGGATACGACGTTACTGATAGGACCAGGCCTGTAGCCAAATGGGGTGCCCTAAATGCCCCCCCCCCCCCCCCCTCCGAAAATCTGATGCAGGGGATGTTTTACTGAAAATACGTAAGGGAAATAATGTAAATAGCTGTTTTTTTAAAATAGTCAAGATCTTCAAGAACTGCCCCCCCTCCCCCCCTCGACAAAAATTCGTGGCTATAGGCCTAGACTGGACTATCTAAACACAATTCATGATTTAAAATGCCTACTAGCGCATCATATACGGAACAAGTAAATAAAAGCGCGAATGAAGAATGCTTAAGGAGTCGGGGCTTGAAATTGAACTAGAATGCCATAATCGTGCAAGCACGGTTACGCTCCCTTGATCCACGTTAAGCCCTCGAGTTCCATCAAGACTCCGCTTTGGTGACGCCACCGTTCTTAGCAGATTATGGCTGGGGCTCGCGCTTACCAAGGCGTATGCGTTCCACATAAGGATGGTCGACACCACCGCCTTTGAACCCTGCAGCGATGAAGGAACGATTCGACATGTTCTGTGCGACTGCCGAGAGTATAGCACATAGCGACAATCTGTGTAACGCTCTGAACAAGTGAGACGACCGACTGCTGTCAGAGGAAAGTATACTACGCCATCGTTTAGACTTGACGTCGCAGAAGACCATCCAAGCGATGCTGGGCTTCCTGCGATATATTGGCCTAGTGAACGACTCGGAGTGAAATTCTCTCGTGCGTGAGTACGTATGCGTGTGTGTGTGTGTGTGTCTATGTGCGTGTGTGTGCGTGTGTGTTTGTGGGCGTGTGCAGTGTTCGTCTGTGCGTGTGTGTGTGTGTGTGTGTGTGTGTGTGTGTGCGTGTGTGTGTGTGTGTTTGTGTGTGTGCGTGCATGTGTGTCTGTCTGTGTTTGTGTGTGTGTGTGTGCGTGCGTGCGTGCGTGTGTGCGCGTGTGTGTGTTTGTGTGTGTGTGTGTGTGTGTGTGTGTGTGTGTGTCGGTTGGGGGGGGGGGTGTTATTTGTTTCATATATACCCCTCTCCTTTCAAACCCCTATTCCCCCCAATTCAGTGCAGGGTAGCATAATGGACATTACCATCTGGTTAACCACCCTTCCTGCCTTTTCTTTCTCTCTCGTGTCGACATCTGGTATCTGGTGGTTGCGGGCATAGAGTTTCTCTGCCTCCTCGACTACCGCGGAACTCGTGGGATTGCAGCTGGCTGCCGACCTCCTTAGTGAGTCGCCTACCATCAAGAGCGCTGCAATTTACTGCGACTCTAGGTCAGCTCTGCGACAGCTCATGAAGGGGGAACGCGGCCCGCCACTTTCACAGCGTGTTGCGCACAGCCTGCGGTCGGTTCAGGAGCACGGCTGCGATGTTGTTCTGCAGTCGCTTCCCTCCCATGTTGGCATCGCGAGAAATGAGGCTGCCGACGATCTGGCTAAGCAGGCGCATTCGCCCGCGACCCCATTGACACCATACGCCAACTCCTTCGATTCCGCGCGCTGTAATTTTCGCCGAGAATTGCAGCGCGACCACCCAGACGAGCGGGTCGCCGATGGACGCCCCCCTCCACTACTCCCCATGACTGGTTTCTCCCGGCGAGAGCGCGCCCTCCTCTTCTCCCTGCGGACGGGTTCGGCATGGACGGTGAACGAAAACAGCGGCTGCGGGTAGAGTAGAGTAGAGTAGATCATTGAATCTGTGGCGCACACCCACGCTGGGGGGATTAGCCAAGAACCGGATAGTTTTGTAAAATTATTTAATAAAAGTTTAAATTTGGTCTATTTAAAAGAAATAAGAATGCAACAGGAAGAACTTATTAATGGAATGTAATAATGAACTGGAAGAAAGCAATGAAGCGGTGAATTTAATTTAAATTAACAAAAAAGAAAAGCAGGTGGGAGAAGTTTGGAAAAGTATAAAGTAGGAGCAAAGATTGATTTCAACGCTTAAATCTCTTTGAACCTTTAATGAACTCCTGCAGTGCATCAGCAATGTTCCCGTCACTATGGCCCAGACCCAAAGCCCCAAAAGAAAGTACATTTTGCGCATTTAAATCTAACCTACGGAGGCGGAAAATGGCACCTAAATTATTTTTGCGCAAGCAAGAGTATCTCTTACAAGAAATGAGAAAATGCTCGGTTGTCTCAGGAACTCCACAAAAAGAACAATGAGGGGAAGCTGCCAGACCAGCTGTGTGTAAATATAAATTTAGCGGTGGAGTCTGACAACGCAGTCTCGTGAGTGCGACTTCCATTGCTCGAGTTTGATATATTTTACTATTCCAGGGATAAATTAGGTGCTGGAATTCTGATGTGGCCGTTATTGAAGGTGCAGAAAATTCATGTAACATCAGTTTTCTTCTTAATCTAGCCCCTATAATAAATTTGGATGCCGGCAAAACCTCCATAACAGGCCCATTTAAAGATGACTTAACTAGAGCATCTGCCATTTCATTCATGAATAGGCCCTTATGCCCTGGGATCCATACCAGCCTGATCAAATTAATGTGTGGGGGGAACTAATGCTTTGAAAGCAGTCAGAGCAGGCGAGTCCTCATTTACAGTAAGGGAGGAACATACTGATAGTGAAAATTACTACAGAACTTATTGATGCCGTTAATTTACGGAGAGCTAGAATTATCGCTAAAAATTCTGCTTCAAAAATGGGCACAAAATCTGGAAGGCGCAAAGAAAACGACCAATCTAGGGTAGGAGAAAAAATACCAATTCCGCATTTCTCTTCACTTTGTGAAGCATCAGTCGCTATGACCGTTTTTATTGGCATATGTACCAGGTAATCCCTTAATATAGCTTTTAAAAATCGGTCGGGCATTAATTTTGCATTTTTCGGAAAAATATCGTCAAACTGTATTTTAATAGAATTGTTTTTGTTGCTGATGAACGGCACATCATTAATTTTAACGCTTAATTCGTCTAGAAGGCGCTGTATAACGAGAATTTGAGGCGTATGAAATCTCAGCCAGTCATTTCCAAAAAACAAGTCAGGACGGTCAATAAAAATTGTTTCTAAACGCCTTACAGGGGATTCATACAACCTGAGAAATGACTGTGCGGCTAATAATTTAAAACGGGTAGCAAGTGAGGGAAGCCTAGCTTCCAGGTACCTTGCTACCCGTTTGACCTTGATAGCTACAAACATAGGAAGCCCCAGGCATAGTCTCAATGCTTGTCTCTCGAGGACTACAAGAGGATGGATCTTGTAAGCAGTCGCCCCGGCGTATAAAATGCACTGAAACTCGAGCACCGGGCGAATATGCATGCAGTACACCGAGAGAAGAGTTTTTCTCCGCATACCTAAACGACTATTGCTAATTTTGCTTAATAATCCAACCGCTCGTGCACCCTTTGCTGCGATGTATTCAATATGTGGTTTCCAAGACATGGATCGGTCGTAAATCACACCAAGATATTTCACATTCTCTACTTGTGGAATACTCTCAAGATGGTAAGAGAGTGAAATGTAAATAGGGTCTTTCAATGGAAATGTTAAAACAGAACATTTTCTGACATTTAAATACAGATGTATACTATCAAGCCAACTTTCTACGGCTGATAGGTATGATTGTAATATTTAGAATAGCTTATGTATATCCTCTGCTGATGAAAAAAATGCAATGTCATCAGCATATACATACGTGTGTACGTCCTGATGTCGTGGAATAGAACTCATCAAAATATTAAATAATACCGGGGAAAGGACTGCCCCTTGAGGAACACCTCTTCTTTGCACGTACCTAGAAGACGAGATGCCACTTTGGGAGCAATAGAACGTTCTGTTGCGTAGGAATTCCGCAATCCATGATTTTATATAGTTCGGAAAGTTAAGGTTGTGTAGCTGATTAATTAACACTATGTTCTCAACGCTGTCATATGCTTTGGCAATGTCGAGAGTAACTAAAGCAGCATATTTTCTTTCACGCTTAGCTAATTTAATGCGACTTTCAAGGTCCATATGGGCCTGCCATATAGAACATCCTGATCTGAAGCCAATTTGCGATGTATTTAGAATTTCTCTTTGATTAATAAAATTTGTTATGCGTATATTTAAGATTCTCTCGATTAATTTTACAAAATTCGAAGTTAGTGCAATGGGCCTAATATTATCTAATACATACCCCTTACCCGGTGCTTTAAGTAATGGTATTATCTTAGCTATTTTCCACTCTAACGGGAGCCATGCCATTGTTATTGAATAATTGATTACATCCAATAGGTACTCTTCGGATTCTTTATAGATCATTTTCAGCATGGCCGACGTAACTCCGTCAGGGCCAGGAGCCGCTGATGGAAGGTTAGCTATAACCTGTGATAATTCATCCCCGGAAACATCTGTGAAGTCATCCGGGGAGCTCCTTCGTCAGCTTGCGTCGACTGCGGCGCAGTTGAAACACTTTTTCACCTGCTATGCCAGTGCCCCACTTCTGACTGTGCAAGGAACCAGCTCGCAACCCGCTACCGTCATCTCGGCCTGCCCTGTGAGACCCTCGAGGACATCCTCTTCCCCACCGGCTGCAACGATCGTCGCCGTAATGCCCTTGCCGCGCTTCTCTCCTCCATCGACGCTGCCGGCCTCGGCGAGCGGCTCTAAAACCAACACGCACGTAGTCTAGCGCGCCCCTCGCCCTTCCTCCCCACAAGCCCTACTTTTCTGTCTTTCCTTCTCTCCTTTTCATCCCCTTTCCCCGTGTGTGTACCGGTTGAGGTGTCTTCTTCGAGAGACAGTTATCGTGCACACCGAACCCCCCCTTCCTATATCTCAACAGAATCACTTATATATATAGCCGATTTTGTCATTGTTACGAGCTGCCTAGCTGTGGCAGGCCTTGCGCTTCCGCCATATCCCCTAGGGGTTGTTCCGTGCGCAACGAGGGATCCTAAATAGGAGCATCGCGAACCTATTGGGCCATGTGGTAGAGCCTCCAATTGTGAGCCTGAAAAGACAAAATGTAGCATCCCCTTCCCCATCCCTATACAGAGTAGCATGTCAGCGCTATATAGACGCAGGCAAAAATCTATGTTTTTCCAATAAAGAGTATCTCTCTCTCTCTCTCTCAAAATGTAGCATGGCTATATAAGTCTGCCTGGGGCACTCTGAAATATTATGGCCTGTAACCATATTTGAATCCTTAAACGCCCATAAGGTGTCTATTCTAAATACTAATGCAAGATTATTTGAAAACACTGTTTATTGTCCAAAGAAGACAATGCAATGTCAAAAGTTTTGTATTGTGACGCAAAATAGAAATTATTAGGGTGGGAATATACTTCCCTATGGGCTTTTCGCAGAACCGTACTTCTGGTGGAGTTTCACAAACCATTACACGGCGCAAAGGTGAACAGGGCTCGTAGAGCAAACAATATTCGGCAACTTGTCATTGTGTTCACCTGAAGAGCACGGGCAACGTTTGAACAGCGTTTGAAGGTTGCTGTTCTTCTAGGAAAATGAGGTACGGGTAAAGGCCGCACCTCATCTGGTGCACCAAATGTTTTCCTTGTCACATTGGAAGGGCTTCAGGGCGCGTGTGTGGCTGCCTTTGTCTCCCGCTGTATTCGTTCAGTTGCCTGAGGAACCAACGCCTTGTATTGCAGTCGTATTCGGTCATTGTCTGTTGCATCACCATTGGAGTGAGTAATTACGGACAAAGGTTCGTCCACATCATCATCTTCCTCACTGTCACAAGAATTTCTGCGCCGTCAGGTAAAGAAAAGTACAAATTCAGGGCCTCTTCATCAGTCAGGTGCGTTTCCATCTCGAGAAAGAGGAAATCGCACCTCGAGGACTAGCGTCGCGGAAGACCCGAAGGGAAGTACATTCCCACTGCATCATTGCAATTCAAATATGTCAATGAGTTTAGTTCCTGGTTACATGAGACTCTGAAAGTGAACCAGACAATAGCTCTACACTGGGGTATTCAGTAAATGCATTTGCTCGCCTTTCTCACTGCTTCAAATTCATTCACCCGCAGAGTTATTGCAGCTAGTCAAAACGCACGCGATGAACTGTCACGCAGAGAAAAAAGGGCCTGTGGCACCAACGGGAACTGTGGCGCCGGGTTTCTGGTTGCGTCGGAGTTGCTAAAAATTTTTCGAGATGATTCTCAAGCATTACGTCAGACGTAGGAACAGTCTCAGGGCGGCAGAATCAGGCATCTTGGAGAGAGAGGCATTGAAACGAGGGGGGGAAATATTTTCTCTACGGGCGTTTAAGGGTTAAAAGTTCTGTGTAAGGTTTCAAGGATGGCGGGGCACGGGAATTAAAACATGTATCGTGCAAATGCAACGAGGAGAACGCCTGCGTGGGATCCCCAACGGACTCTCAGACGGGATTATGTGGAAATTCTACAGAACCCTGCACAGGCGCCATCACTTTGTTCGATCTCGGCATGAGCCTGTGTAAAACACCGGTCAGTGGCTTCAACGCACGCCGTGGCCGGCTGTGCACACGGACGATGGGTAGGCTTAGTGTTACCCAGTGCTTGAACAATGGCCGCAGGCCTACTTAATGTGAATGGTTAAACGTGGTGGTCCAACAAAAGCATTGAAGAAAGGACTGCATTGATACCGCTACAGATAATAAACTTTAATGAAACAAAGCAGCATGTGGATTACCGTGGGCGGAGCCCCCCGCTTCATGGCCCCACTGGCATTGCGGCTCCTGGATATCGACACCATTCCCTTGTAATTGCAACGGGTCCCTACATTACTTATAGCCACACGGTAGCTTCCTCAAAGTGGGGGAGAGTCGGGAGGATCGGAACACTTTTCACAATTATATTTTTAGTTTTGTTGAACTTGAACGCAGAATGATGTTTTATTGATTATAATGCAGGGTTCCTATGGCACCTGGTTGAGCTGTAAAAAAATAGTTTCTGATGGCTAATATCTGTCCCATTCCACCCGCCTCTGAGGGTGGAGTGGGACATCACTTGGGAGGAGTGGGACGTATATAATACAATGGTCCAAGTGTCTTCAGTGACCATTAAAGCGATAGTTCAATATCAATCATTAAACGAGGTTGCACAAACTTTGCTGCACCGACAGTTTTTGACACTTGCATTTATCATGAGAATGTCCGTAAGTGGTAAAGTACCCATATCTTTAGGAAAGTAGCTCTGAGAGCTCGTTTCTTTGTTCCACACGAACTACGCACACACGCTAACAAGCTTTTTAGCGCTCTTGGCTCTAGCTATGTAATAAACGCCAATCTTTTTTTTTTACTAAAACCTACAAGAAAACCATCGTTTTTTGTCACTAGAATATATACATTAGACCAATTGATGTAATGCCAGCCATTATCAAAACTTGACATGTCGTTGTCGGACTCGTCAAAGACAATGACAAGTGCGCCTTCTTCACTTGAATGTCCGCCACGGTGGATCAGTGGCTAAGGTGCTCGGCTGCTGACCCGAAGGTCGCGGGTTTGATCCCGGCCGCGGTGGTTGCATTTCGGTGGAGGCGAAATGGTAGAGGCCCATGTACTGTGCGATGTCAATGCACGTTAAAGAGCACCAGATGGTCGAAATTTCCGGAGCCCTCAACTACGGCGTCCGCCATAATCATATCGTGGTTTTGGGACGTGAAACCCCAGATATTATATTATTCTTCGCTTGAACAACAGCAATCTTTCAGCAAGCGCCATTTCTTTTTGGGATGGGCTGTGACGGCAGTCTTGAGCGTGCTGCGCTCCTTTTTTAAGACTGTCGTGCTAACCTCTGTGAATTCTTGTTCAATCGTATGCTTCCCCGATGTACATGTAAGTCTTACATTATTCTTTTTTTTTCTTTTTGCGCTGAGTAATGCGGTGTGGTAGTCGCATAAAGAGGAATGGGACAGTGTCCCGTTTCTCCCACAACTCAACACTTAAGACCGATTGGACAGCAAAGCTGGTGGGCACCTATCTGGTCTTGTCTTGGCTAGAATTTTATGCTCTGACCTCTTTCTTTCTCACCGCTCGCTATACTATGCTATACGTGGCTATGCTGGTTCTCTCTTTTTTCTCTGTGTTTATTCATGTTTTTTCTTTTGCTCTTTTACTTGCTCTTTCTCGCTCTTTCTTTCTTTCTCTTAAGTTTCTTGCTACTCTCTCTATATTGTTCACTACAGCTTTTTTGCCATCTCCTTCTCTCTCTGTATTGCTTTCACTTTCCTTGATTCTCTGTCTTTCTGTCTTTCTCTCCATTTCCTTATTTTTCATTCTGTCCATTTCCTTATTTTTCATTCCTTATTTTCCACTCTCACGCCTCCTCCTTTCCCTCCTGCCCACCATCCCATCGATTCTCCTCATCATTGGTGCCCTTTTCTACCCCATTGCTATATTTACTATACAAGGCTCTCCTAGCGTACATGGATAGCCGAGTGGTTACGAACCTCGCCTTAAGAACGTGGGTACGCGGGTTCGAATTTCCTCCCCAAGAAATTTTTTGTCGCGAAAAATTTTTCTCTTCCTCTTTCTTCCTTTCTTTTTTCTTTCTCTCGCTTTCTTTCTCTGCCTATTTGTTCTCTCGCCCAGCAGAGTTATCGCATCCCACGCCGGATAAATCGGCGCACGTGTTCTAGGAGCGAAGAAGAAGAGGGCGAATATTAAGGACATGATGAAGAGAGCTCGTGCCGGTTCGTTATGATAATTTTCTATCTACGACACATGGTAATCCTCCAGCATAACAGCTCTTCTGTAAAGAAGTCTGCCCACGCCATGACACACCGAGACGCCGTCTTAAATCGGAACTATTGGTATTAGACCGTAGACCGTTCAGTATCAAGAAACTTCTGGGCCCGTGGCCAACCGGAGCTTTACAGAAGTACGCTCTAAAAGCGCTAAAACGTTTTTTAGAAGACAGCGGAATTGCTGGCAATTATTAAGAAATAAGGAACTTATATTCATATAATCGCATGTCTTACTTGTAATACGCACTATTATATGACAGGCATTATATATGTGTGCTGAAGTGCATGTTATGTGTGAATGCTGAAGTGCATGTGACTGTTATGTCCACATGATCGAATTCATCCCCATAAGGACTAGACGTGTTGACTGCTGTGCTGAGCCGGTGGGACTCAATGATGACCACACACATCATCAGAGACATTATTCATTGGCATTCGGACATTTTCTTATACGTTGTGATGGTGTTGTTCTGTGGGTGTGTTTTTACATATGTGTGCTCTTGTGTTTTATTTTCCATGTACTGCTCTTTGTTTTTCCTTTGTTAAGATGTATATTCAGTACTCACTCAAGGGCAAAGGAGTAGCCGGCGCCTGACTTGTGCGCCAACATCTCCTTACATATCATATCAATAAAAAAAAAAAAGTTTGCCCGATAGCACACACCGTCAAAGTGTGTGTGTGTGTGCAAATACTGTTCATAGTAGTGCACTATGCAGATTTATGCAAATGCGATCTGCCACATCGAGCAGGTGCTGTTCATATCTTTAACTAGAGTGTACTAGAACAGGGGTGTGCACGGAACGACCGCCACATCAATGCACAGAAAGTGAAGCCCTTAGAGGGTCAATCCGCTTGTGGCGCTGCGATCGGTAGTCTGCAATGTGTCGTCGTTTTAAGAGTTGCGCGCGGCTCCACCAAAGTGGTGCAGAGGTAGAATGCCCGCTTCCCACTCGAAAGGCCCGGGTTCGAATCGCAGCTGTAGATGTTGAGTTTTTATTCTTGTGTAACTTCTTATAGCTGTATTGTTTTTCCTTGTTTCCTAAATCTCGATTCCTTTGGTACGCATTGCCACAAAAGTAACTTGAAATGTGAAGTAAAATACAATAAATTTGACAGTGAGCGTAATTATTTGCAGCGCCGCCGCACGGCATTCAACAACAACGTAAAGTATGGCTCTGAGATCTTTGCAAATACGAGAAATCCCGGAGGCCATACTTTACGTTTTTGTTGGATGCCGTGCGGCGGCGCTGCAAATAATTACGCTCACCATCAAATATCTTGTATTTTACTTCACATTTCAGTTACCTTCTGTGGCAATACGTACCAATTGCAGCTAGTTTTCAGAAACAAGAAAAAAAAAACAACAACACAGCTATAAGAAGTTACACGAAAAAAAGGAAAACTGAACATCTGCAGCTGTGATTCGAACCAACGCCTTTCGAGTGGGAAGCAGGCATTCTACCTCGGCACCACTTTGGTGGAGCCGCGCGCAACTCTTAAAACGACGACACATTGCAGACTACCGATCGCAGCGCCGCAAGCGGATTGACCCTGTTGGGGCTTCACTTTTTGAAGCTCGTTCCGGGCACTCCCCTGTTCTAGTACACTCTACTTTAACTATGTGCAACGAAATTGTCTACGCTGCGGGCGTTCTCGGGAAGAAGGCGAGCATCCATTTATTTTGAAACGTTGCGTGGCCGAAGCTGCTTATGCAGCAACAACATGACATGACAGCTTCAGCGCTTACTCGCCAGTATATATAGCTTAACGCCGGTTTTCTGAGCTCTCAACTCTAGCTTGGTACAAAATAGAAAACACATGGACGCACTTTAAGTCCTGACTTATAGAAAACGGTGGACATTCACGCTTTCCATTGGTGGCTTGAAGTTTGAGCCCAGCCCAGATCCGAGGGCATTCTCCAGGTCAAGGTGCGGGCATGAAAGGGTCCATGCAGTGCGCTAAGCGACCACCTGTGTTTGAATATGACCCCAACGAATCCAATCGCTGATTTCTGACCACAGGCATGAAATTAGTTTATTTTCTCATATGCCTTTCGCCTATGTAGTCTTTTTACCAAGTGCATTTGGCCAAGATTAAGGAAATAACTACTTCTGAGTCCCTAATGACAACACTTGTTATCGTATTTTCTTTGTGCTACCATTTTAATTGTTCTACATTGCTCACTACTTTTGGAAACCGACTCGCCCAGTCTGCTGCCCTTCTAAAAGATTATCGCAGCTTGCGTTCAGTCGCACAAAGCTGGTCACAGCAGAGCTGGTCGAGACCAAGCTGGCCCTGGCTTGGCTAGGCTTTTACCTTCTCACCTGTCTCTATCCCACCCCTTGCTATGATTTACTATACTATACTATACGTGGCTATACATGACTATGCTTGCTCTGTTTTTTATTACCTTTTTAGTGTGTGTGCTCCTATTTCTTTCTCTCTATACGCCTAGTGCACGCCGACCGAAGCGCCAGTGGTGGCGAACTTGTTCGTTACTCTCGGGGCAGTGAACAGACGTCCGCCGTAGGTTTGTACGTCGTTGTTCGTGTGTCCCCGCGTTGTTCACGTTTTCGGAGTGAAATAAGCAGTGTCCGACGCATGTGTGTTGTGGCCGGAGCTTCAAGATATGTCAAAAAACAATTGCTGTGTGGTGGGGTGCTCAAACACCAGCAAAAACTCGCCCGCGACGCGGTTTTACTCATTCCCCGCGAGGCCTTGCTGACGTGCCTATCTAACGTGGTCGGCGCTTCTCCGCTTGTAAATACATCGTGCGGATTCTTTCTGAAACACTAAAGTGCTAACGTACTCACACTACAGCTTTGTACAGTTTGAAGCAGGTTAGCGAGATAATTTCAAGTTGCTAAAACAGCAGCGGGTAGCGCAGATCGACGGACGTCGCGGGATGGCATCGGCGGTGCGGCGCTAGCTCTCAGTTTATTCACCCGTACGTTTGGCGATTTCCTTATCAAGGGATTCCATCTGCAATATTGATGTCACAACTGATTTTCTTGGTGGCACTTACTCGGCGATGGCACGTGTAATCAGCGGTAGCAAGATCGCTACATGTGCCGGCATCTCGCCGTGCGAGTTCGGAACATTTAAATATCAGTCCGCCCATACGATGTGTATTTATTAATGATACGTACAGAAACAACATTGCAACAAAGGTTGAATTTGAAGAGCAACGAGAACTGAACGAGGCGTCGCATCAGTGAACAAAACAAACCAAACCGGCTACTTGCCACGAGCTTTTGCAAGTAAAATTTAGCGCAACTTGGAAAACCCTCGCAATACTCACACATTCACACACAATTTCACTCAGGATACACGTGTAACACCACACACAGCGCTCACTACACACTGTTTATTGTGCGTGACTGACCTTCATTTATACGTACAGGAAGATGTGCAAAAAAAAACAATGATCAACAATAGTGCACATGTGCAAAGAATCAACAAGCGATACATGAACCAGCCACCACCCAACAAAGTTACAAAAAAAAGAAAGAGATAAAGCCGCTAGGAGCACTAACACCTTGCCTCGAGAAAAGATATTTCTTTTTGATACAACATCACGGACGGCTCGCTAACACAACGATCCTTGTTTTTTTTTTCAAAAAAAGTAATCTTCTAATGACAGACGTGTTGATGATTTCACACGGTCGCCGAGTCACTTATGCAGAAGCTGAAACGTGGAACACAAAGGGATGGAGCTGCTTGGCATCCATCGGGTTCCAAGCCTCAAGTGATGCTGTACTTACATAAGCTCTCCCACAACCTTTAGAAGGTGGCTGCAAGACATGGTGCGACGCTGGTCTTTTCGGCGCCAGACAAACTCGGCAATTTGTGCCCGCGCATTTGCAATGGGAAGAGACGCGGTTGCCAGAAAAAAAACATGAGAAGGCCTTCGTTAAGTGCTCCACGGGGGGTTCTATACTCCATTCCATTATCTTGCGGAAAAGTGTACGTCGGGCAAACCGAGAGATGCCTAAATGACCGGCTTAAGGAGCATGCGCAAAAAGTTAAGAAAAACGAAGATAAGTACGCGCATCTTGTGGCACATGGTGCCGCATGTGGATGTGAACCACGGATTACAGATACGCAGGTTCTCGGAAGGAGCGTGAAATCATCAGCACGTCTGTCATTAGAAGCTTACTGTAAATTTTACTTTGAATATGACGAGTTACCAACTAGTCCAACAAGTTTTAATACCACGAGCTCCACTTCACAGCTGGGCTTTGTCACGCTGGTCTGCGGGACGTACAATGGCAGTCAAAATTTTACGGACCACGGAAGCGCGTGGCGAACAGTACCGCGACGCCTTCTGACGGCTGCCTGCGAAGCTCGAGAGCGCGCACTGCGCACGCGCGCCCTTTTTTACCTGCCAGCCAGCTCGTTCGCTCCCTTCAACAGCGCGCGCACCGGAACGCCAGAATAAGCGCAAGGTGTCTGGGACTAAGGCGTAGAATGCGGCGCGCACCGAGCATTGCCTGTACAAATTACGTGTTTACGTCACGGTATCACCGCTAGGTATTTTTGCGGCTACAGCAGAAGTGACACCTTGCGCTTAATCTGGCGTTCCGGTGCGCGCGCTGTTGAAGGTAGCGAACGAGCTGGCTGGCAGGTAAAAAAGGGCGCGCGTGCGCAGTGCGCGCTCTCGAGCTTCGCAGGCAGCCGTCAGAAGGCGCCGCGGTGCTGTTTGACACGCGCTCCCGTGGTCCGTAAAATTTTGACCGCCACTGTACCTGGCACGTATACGCACTGGGTTGTCCCAAATTCCGCTAACTTCGTGCACATGGCCACTTTTGTAGAAGCCCGCACCTTTCCTGCAGCTGTCACAGCAGAAGTAGCTGTCAGGCACCCGAACATATGGAAAATCGCAGCCGCGTACTTCAGCCATCCCCTGCAGCAACGCTATGCAATGCGCCGTCGTCTGCTCGGCTCCCCGAGTGTACTGTCGCCGGCGCCCGCTAGGTGGCTTTCAGTGGCGCCTCTATCCTCTTCAGACCCCGTGTGCATTAAAATGCACATTTGTAATTTTCCGGCTTTGGAAATTCGCGCCCCTATTAAAGCCAACATTTTTGGTGCAATTGCATTCTCGAGGATGGGCTGTCATCTGGTCAGCATTACAGGAAGCACACTACAATGGAAGCCATGCTTTCCCGCTTTGAAACATGGCGGAATTCTCGTCTTCGACGTTCTACTGACAGCGTCCAACAAAGTCCCGAATTACTCAATAACCATGCAGTAATATTTTTGAATTGTTGTTTAAATCTACTTAGGAGGGGTTTAGGAATAATTTACGCACGTCATGTAACCTTACAGGCGAGTATTTTTGTTAACACAAGCCGTTTTCTGCAAATGTGCATTATAATGCACACGCGGTCTCAATGTGTGCTTTGGCGTGCGTACTCGTGCCAGTCTCATGTGGTTGGTATTAAGCTTATTGGCATTAAGCTTTGGCGTTTGTTTCATCTAGGCATCTTTGATGAAAAGGCGAAACGTGTTCTCGAGACAACAACCAGTAATGACCCCTCGGACCTCTAATTGGCTGACGATGAGGCTGTTCTTTGCCCATTACCTAGTGTAGAAAAATAGGTGTGGCGCCGAATTTGAACCTGAGCCACCCAGAAAGCTGCTGAAAGCAAGGTGCCTCCTGAGCCAAGAACTGCGTGAGCAAGCCACATGCCAGAGCTTGTAAATCAGGTATCTTCCTCGAGATTCCGAAACTCTGGACGTTCTCACCGAACAAAGTTCCGGTGTAGCATCTCCCCTCTTGATCACATTTGCGCGAAACTGCTACAAACAGTTTCACAACAAACAAGAGTGCTTTTCACGAGCAAATGTAAAATTTTGTTGTAGGGGGAGTGTTATTCGTTTCCTGCGCATTAAGACCCAGTGTGCGTTATAATGCACACGCTGGTGTGCAAAAGCTGTTTGCCGTACAGGCGCAAATTTTTTTCTCGAGTAATAAGCTATATGTGTGCATTCCGAAAATGTGTTTTGATTTCACCTGTGTGGCCACAAATTTACTGGGGTCTGAGGAGGCTATAGGCGGCGCACTACGCGTATATGCATGTTAGTTTCAGTGTTTTAAATGCGAACGCATTTCGTAGTCGGGCTATGTCAGGCATCCGGCGTTGTTCGGCGTTGTCCGGCGTTGTCCGCGGCGGCGGCCGCGCGCCGGCAGGTGTTATCTCTTCGCTCTCACTCCCTCTCCCATAGCAACAGCTGCGGGCGCGCGCGCTTATCCTCGCCCCTAGCAACCGGAGCATGTGGTGCGAGAGAGTGTAGGAGAGGGTAGGTGCAGGGCTTCGCCGCTCCTCCTCTCGCCGTTCGCTCTCTCTCCTCCCTGCGCCCCACTCTCCTGTCCGCTCGCTCGCACGTGTATATATATATATATATATATATATATATATATATATATATATATATATATAAATAAAGAAAAAAGAGAAGAAAAAAAAATAATAAAAAAAACAGGCGCTGCGCTGTGCTCCCGACCGGGCTGCAGAAATTAGGCGCCTTTTTTTTCTTCGAACCACAACCACCATATATAAATGGAGTGAAGCGCGCGCGAAATGCATTCGCATTTCCTCACGATTCCCCTTCGGGGAGGTGGGGGGCATTTTTTTCTATCGTTTCGGTCTTTCTTCCCTATTCTTCTGTCTTTTTTCCTCTCTCTATTTCTTTCTGTGTCTTTCTTTCTCTCTCTCGCTGTAGTCGTTCTCTTGCCTTATATCTTTTTCACTCCTCGACCATAACAGCTCTGCTGTGAAAATCCTACAGCGCATATGTGCTACAGAAATCGGTCTAATCCCTCGACTCACCAAACTGGTCCACTAAATATTAACGAGGAAGCACAGGTGTGGCAAGTACCGATTACGGGTTGCACGTTTCAAGTTCTCTTGTTAACCATCTGTATAGAATACTTGATCGGTGATCGAGCGAGTGCCGATTCATGATGATGATATTTTTCAACCTACCACACACTGCAAACCTCGACCATAGGAGCTCTGCTGTAAAAACATGGTATGTGCTCAGCCTTGGCAACATTGCTGGTTGTGTGTTTGCTACACAAATCTACCTACCCGCTCAAACTTCTGCATGAATCATGCCTATCATACTCAGGATTTTCCGCATATTACTATCACATATTCAGGTACCTGTTGCAACAATCTCACACTCTTCCCTCAATGTTTGGCTCACATATGACCCAGAAACAATATCGTATATTTATCGCGGCGTGCTTACACTAGGCGAATATTTCTTTAAATATTGTTTTATCTCGACAATAACATAATTGCGGAAGTCTAAAGAATTTTTTCTGTCGTTGTCCCGTGTAGTTGCTTGTGTAACAATATTATCTTTGTGAATATCATGCTGCTGTGCTCTAATTAACGTGATATTTCTACGTCCGTAATATCAGCCTCGTCTTTGTTACTTCTTTTCCTACGCAAGCTGGAACACAATCATTTTGTATGTCTGGTCCGGCACAAAAACTGCGTGCTCCACAAAACGGGGCAAAATATTTTGGTTAGAATATTTTGATGTTTACCCCTTCTACTGTCTAACTCTGGGCTGGATAGAATGACCAGGAAGTTTAATTGTCAAAAATGGCCGGCGTGTGAAACAACCTGCCAGGTACTATCAAAACGTAAGAAAGAAACTGTTTACGAAGACTATCATAACGTAGGTAATACTTTCTAACTGATTTGTGTATCGTACTATCAGTGAATTACTTTGGTTTTAACGCTGCACTGTGATGTTAGGAACGCTTCTGAACTAATTGAAACTACCAGTTCTCGCGCATCGCCTGTAAATTTCATCAATTTTAAAGCACAAAACCATCAAATAGCTCAGATGAGGCACACAGTAACATAAGTAGTAAGAAAATAGGGTGGTTTAAAACTGTCAAACAGTTCTGAAAGTAGCACCAGGACACAAAAAAAAAATGAAAGAAAAAAAAACAACACGAACCAACCTGATCCAAGTGAACATTAGAGCGATGCAGGGTCGTGTGGGGGGCCCGGGAGTCGGGGTGCTCGAAACTCATCTGTCCAATAAAGTTTTTCTCCTCCTCCTCAGATGATAAGGATGACTTCGAGCGAGATACATTTAATGATTCTTGCGCATTGAGGTGTGGAATAATAAATCCTGAAGCTTAGGAGGCTTTTACACGGGAGCCATCTGTATAGACATGTATGTAACCTGTATTGCCTTCTGCTGAAATGAATGGCGCAGTAGTGTGAAACCAACATCTTTCAAAATGAGTAAAAAAAAACGTTGAAATTCCATCCATTGAATTCGAAATTCCGTTAGCGCTGCATAGATCTATGGAAACCCGCATTCAACGGTTAAGGATAGGCACTGCCCACACGAAACATTTTGGCACAGAGTTAGAAGAACTGAAACTACCGAATGCTGTAAACGAATGTTGTAAATGAACACGTGTATCACACCCTTCTAAATTGCCCATGTCATGACACATCGAAAAGAGGTCTCCAGTCGGAACTCATGGCATTAGGGCCGTTCAGTATAAAGAAACTTCTGGGTTCGTGGGCACCCAAAGCCTTACAGATTTAAAAGCGTGAGGACGCTTTCTCGAAAGAGTGGCATGGTTGGTATTTATTAAGGCGGTTATTTTGCTATTACTTTAAGGTAACCTGTTATTTTTATGTCATAGTTATTATGATATGTTGACTTTTATGGTGCCCATATGTGATGATTCATCTCCATGATGACTAGAGACATTATTAGGAACATTATTATTTGCATTTCGGACCTGTTCTTTTACATTATCGTGGCGTTACTTCAAATGTTTTTTTTTATGTTCAAAGTGTCCTTTATGTGTTTATCGTGCTGTGAAAACTCGCATGGCATGTTGGATTTTTTTTCTCTTTTTTTGTGTCCTGGCGTTACTTTTAGAAATGTTTGACAGTTTGGACCCACGCTATTCTGTCACTCCTTGTATTACTGTGAGAAAGTTCTTAGTTGTATGTCAGATCGCTTCAATGTCTTAGGAGTAGCAGGCGCCTTTTCTGTGCGCCAACAGCTCCTCACATCATATCAATAAAAAATACTTTCTAAATTAAAGGTAGCGTATTTCTGGTAACTTTCCGAGAAAAGTAACCACGACAGTGTAACGACAAAATAAAAGGCACATCCACTTCCGATAATTCCAGGGCCATGAAGGTCAGGCTTCGGAAAAGATTCACAGCTTCGCCGCAAAGCCGAAGCACTGTATGCAATGGCAACGAATGAAATCTGAATGCGACGGCAACCACTCACCATTTTACGGCTGCATGGTGTGTCGAGCGGCGTGAAGCCTGCCCCTTCCTTATCTGTACTTTCTTCTTGCGCTGTCCTGCGAGTCAGATGCAGCTATGGTTTGTAAGGAAATTCCCTGCTCTCTCTCTCTCTCTCAGCTCTCTATTTCTTTGACTTAATATGCCCACACCATACTGATTACCTCATACAGGCGGGGAGTGACGACCACTCTGAGAAAGATGCTGTCGCACAAGGTATGCAGGAAAATGATGATGTTGAGCATATCCATATACTCTTAACGTTATCATTTGCGCACTTAGGGCAATGAAGACTTACGATGCCTTGGATGTTGGACGCAGTGAAAGCTTTCTCCATCTGAAATCATTTCGCAATGCATTCGGGATCGGTCCACCATTAACCAAGCGACAATTTTACCTACGCTGTGTTACGTGAAGTCGTGTGATGCCATGGTGACGTCACAAATATCGGCAATATGTGACGTCTCATGGTGGTCTTTTCATATGATCATGATTTTTTTGCATCCCTCGTGTTGACGCGGACACCGCTCGCTTTTCGCTTGTGATAAGGCGTGTAAGGCTTTCTATCGAACATTTATTCAGTTTTTCGTGTGACCTAACTTCGTACACACCATCCATCCGATAATTATCGTAAACAGCAAGCAGTTGAGGCCCCGGAGTGGGTGCTGCTGGAGCACAGGCTAAAAAAAGCTAGATGTTTCCCTCCACTTGACATCTCTTTGTTTTTCGCTGTCTCATTTTTAGCTTTTTACGACTGGAGCAGAATCTTTCACTGCATCCAAGCAATTAATTATCTGGGGGCACCAAGCTACAGTGCCACAGACAAAGTTAGGTGGTTTCATTGTTGCGAAATTAATTATCTGCGAATTTCATCGCACAAGGTGAACGTGCCCTGGAACCGCATTCTGTCGTTCAATAAGCGTTTGTTTCGTCACTACGAGAGTTACTGCGAGCAATGCACTGGCTGTTGCAATGCTTATACTAACTTGTGGGGTGAGCAAGAGAAGTGAAGGACCATGCACTGTATCCTGCAAAACGGAAGTAATCAGGAAATCACCGACTCCACTCGGCTGGGACTTTTTATGGAAGAAGTGGAATGACCTTGTAAGAGGGAAACTCAGTGATATTTTATTTCATTCCCTCACAGAATCAGTCACAAGAACAAAAGAGCAAAAACACAATAAACTGCTAACAGAGTAATCATGGAATGGAATGCGTCTGCCGAACTTCATCGGGACCGCATGCGGCATTGCCCGCTGCAGTTGGCAGAAGCAAGCTGTGGCATTCGGGGTGGTAGCGGCCTTCGCCAGCAGATGAATGCGAGCCTGGTGTTCGACCGTTGCTAAAGGGTGCCCTTATTAAGAAGCCCGCGTGAAAGACTTGCTGCGCGTTGTGCACCACGCGAAAAGGGAGACGGCTTCACGCGAACAATATTCGGGTGGCAGATGAGTAATGGCAAAGTGGCACGCGAGACAATTTCTTGGCCAAAGGGGGGGGGGGGGGGGGGGGAGGGGGCCTCGCACCTATCATATGTGTCTACGACGCCGTGCACTGCTGTGGATGAGCTATAAGCTGGAGTACAAAAGGTTGCCGAGTTATTGAATCCGCTTGACTAATCTGTTATTCGTGCCACTCCCGAAAACGCAGATGAATTTGCGGTTAAGCCAGTTCAGAGCCCGTGGGAAGCTACCTCAAAGATGTATTTTCTTGGCTAACATCGGTGCCCAATTAGCGTGTGATGTGCGTAGCGTTGCTCAGTTCAAGAGATCAAATTTTTATCTAACGTGTTTCCTAGCACTGTCTAGATTGTTTCTGTTTTGTTTGTGCATTTATCTAAGTAATTAGTTTGTTTGAAGCGCCTAAAATGTTAAGGTTTCCGATTGCGCCACCCGGCAGGCCTTTTTCGCGGACAGTCGGTGCAGCCAAGATGTTTATACAGCAGCTTTTAGCCTATGCTATCTACCAACACACCCGTATTTCTAAATCATTCCGGCAGATCCCAGACATTGTGGGAATCGATTTTATGCAAGGCAGTCAGCGAATGCGTATGCCGTGTTTTTCGCTTCGAGCCAAGCACTACGATGTGGATCGTCTTTGTTGGGTAAAGCTAGTAGTAAAGGTAGGTCATGGTCCGACGAAACGTCTGCACTCACCTTCAAGTTCAAGTTTATTAATAACATAACAAAATACAATGCATATATGAGGGTGGAACATTCTCAGAATAAGGCCCAAAAGTAAGATATCTGGGAGGGCCTCTTATCAGAATCGGGCAAGAAAAATTAAGAAGCACATGAATACATTGACTATACAATTATGGATTGACTATTGAGCAGAGATTTCAGTCTTGCCGCAACGAAGTGTACGCTACGGTGTAATGATGTGCATATGATACGTAGTGGTCGTCAACATATTCTACCAACGGTTGACTAGAGCTTGTGCGGTGAATGCTTATTACACTGTTATGAAAACGGATAGCTAGCACTGCAGCCACAACTGGCGTGGGCGCGACATGCCATTTGTGTAGAGTCTCCATCGCAAGCAGTTTGAAGCACGAACGTGGCTCTGTGGCAGAATACTTCCCTTCCATAGAGAATGCCTGTGTTTGATTTGGGCTCGAGCAGTGATTTCTATTCTTCGCTTCCATCGCGACCTTTCCTTAAACTACAACGCCAGCTCCCCATTTCCGCGACGCGTTCTCCTTAACCCTTTCGCGTGAAGATTAGCGAAGTCTGGTCTTGCTGTCCCTCGCTTCATATAAACTGTGAATCACCGGTGGCAAATACCCTTATACCAGGGGCTGTGTTATGCGCGTACGTAGCACACTTGACTCTTGGAAAGGGTTCCATGACATACGTGACAGGTAAGTCACGTTATTCGTGTCATGGCGTGTGAATTGTGTTCTTTGTGCACTTTTGTCCCCCTAGCCAATTTTGGTACATGCGAAATACCAATTTCGGAAATGCTTCTCCTTCAAAATGAATTTTGACTGTACTTTACATTCATAATCGTATTAGCCTCGTTTGCTACGTTGCGAGGCACACGCAGAGCGGTGCTTAGCATAAAGATTATTTTCTCCTCGAAAAATCTAACTTTGAGCTCCTCGTTCTCTCATTGAAGCTGGGCGTAAAGATCGCTATGTGGAATATTGCACGAGCAAAAGCGCACAGGCATGGACGTAATGGGAATTTAGTCCCGGAATGGCCAATTTGAGCAGTGTGGTTAAGTCGATGGTCGATCACTGCGCAAAAGGAGTAGTGTGTGGCGTTTTGGAGATCCTGCCGATTGTTTTCAAGGATAGGTCTCTCGAAGTTGTGGTAACATTTTTCTTCTTTAATTTCACTTTCTTTCTCTCTTCCTTTCTTGCTGGCGTGCCTGCTTTTTTTTTCATTTGCGAACAGCACAAACAATAAAGGGGCGAAGGTAAAATCTCCAATGAAAGAGCTTGAAGCACCCAGAGGCTCCGCGTTGCGTGATGAAGGTGAGACATGTTAAAAAAGCCCGCGTTCATGAAGAGGGAAACTCATTATGAGATCCATGAGAGTTTTCAAGAGGAAAAAGCTATTACAACCGTGGCACGTGGAAACCGTTAAAATATTACAGATCTTTACATTACATGCCCATAACAACACATTGCTGTCGTTAACTGTATGCATTTTTCAAACGTGCTTATATACGTTAAATCAAATATGTTTCTCAATCGCAGCGCAGTTGAGTTGCGGAGACAATTGTGGTCATTTATGAAGGTATTCGTACTTGCAACTAGCTTGGACCTTGGACTTCACTGCGTGAATGCAGCATTTTCATTTATTTATTTATTTATTTATTTTATTTATTTATTTATTTATTTATTTATTTATTTATTTATTTATTTATTTATTTATTCATTCAATCATTCATTCATTCAATACTCTGGGCCTTGTCAAGCCTATACAGGAGATATTGAAGTAAAGAGGAATTCAGATTAGGAAAGGAAACAAAAAAGAAAAGAAATCTGAAGTACAAAGCAACCATAACAGCGACAACAACAAATACAAATCAATACTGAACCAGTCCACCGAGGTGGTGTAGTGCTCACGGTGTTTGGCTGCTGACTCAAAGGTTCCGGGTTCCATCCCGGCCACGGCGGTCGCATTTCGATGGAGGCGAAATGCTAGAGGCCCGTATACTGTGCGATGTCCGCGCAAGTAATGAACACCAGAAGGGCGCAATTTCCGGGGCCCTCTACTACGGCGTCCCTCATAATCATATCGTGGTTTTGGGACGTAAGATCCCCGATTAAAGTATTAGCTGTAATAAACCACGTAGTTGAATATTTCAATGGGAGTAAAAAAAAACTGTCACACAAAGATAAGATAAAAAAATAATGGAGTAATAAAAAGCCGGCAGATCCCATGCACTGTGGGAATCGATGTAATGCGAAGCAGCCAGGAAGGAGCAAATCATGCTTTACATAATTTGCATGTCATGTTTTACATGTTAGGAGCTGTCATTTATGTTCGTGATACAGTCACGTCACTTAATACCAAGTTTGGTGTATCAAGCTAACGAAACGGCCGCGAGCGCGCCATGAGCATGGAATGCAAGTCATATCGCTCATGACACGTCATGATTTCCATATTGCCACTTGTAATTTGTGTTCCTCATACAGTCATGTCACTCAATACCAAATTTGTTGTATCTCAAGCTAACAAAACGGCCGCGAGCACGCCATGAGCGTGGCATGCAAGTCATGTCGCACATGACATGTCATGATTTCCATATTACTACTTGTTATTTATGTCCGTCATACAGTCACGTCACTCAATCCCAAATTTGGTGAATATCAAGCTAAGGAAACGGCCGCGAGTGCGCCATGAGCGTGGAATGCAAGTCATGTCGCTCATGACATGTCATGATTTCCATATTGCCACTTGTCATTTACGTTCGTCATAGAGTCATGTCACTCAATACCACATTTGGTGTATCTCAAGCCAACGAAACGCCCGCGTGCGCGCCATGAGCGTGGCATGCAAGTCATGTCGCACATGGCATGTCATCATTTCCATATTATCACTCGTCATTTATGTTTGTCATACAGTCACGTCACTCAGTACCAAGTTTGGTGTATATCAAGCTAACGAAACGGCCGCGAACGCGCCATGAGCGTGGCATGTAAATCAAATCATGTTGTTCATGACATGCACGTCATTATTTGCATATTATCCCTTGTCATTTATGTTCATCATACAGTCACGTCACTCAATCTCAAATTTGGTGTATATCAAGCCAACGAAACGGCCGCGAACGCGCCATGAGCGTGGCATGTAAATCATACTTTTTATGACAAGTTAATCATGATTTTCATGACATGACCAGCCATTTATGTTCGTCATACAGTCATGTTATGCCATACCAAATTTGGTATAAATCCCAATAACGATACGGCCAGGACAGCACAAAGTCGTAGGCGGCTGATAGATAGATACGCTCAATGTCGCCGAAGTTCGCTCAGAAATACTTCGCATTTAATAAGGCTATGCATAATGTACACAATACATGAAAGACACATTGAAGAAAACAGTTTGACACGTGTAACAATGTACAAGCACATGTGCGGTACATTGTTCCTGCTTTTATTTGCGCATCATTACACCTGTTGCGATGCCTCTAAATTAGATTCCAGAAGCGACAAAATGAATCAACTGATTCAGCACTGACGATGTCAATCGGTAGGTCATTATACATCTCTATGATTGCGGGAAAAAAAATAGCTCGAAGCAATGCCGCCGCTGGCTTACAGCGCTCGTGTGGCACCTAATAAAGGTAGCGCATGCATGCACTCAAGCGTCGCAGTGACGCGTCCCCATTGGTTGCCCGCATTGCGCCACGAACGGACAAGCGCTGTCTCAAAACACCGTGTTTCTTACAGAGCCAGCGTGACCGCGAGCTTAGTGATCTTGACGGATGCAAGACGCCGCCCCACGGATCTGTACACAACTGAACAAACAATTACTTGATATGATTTCCGTCATGAGGCACCATATAAAGGGTGCTCTCCCCCATGAAAGCAAAGCACATGCGAAGACTATACTCCATCTGACAATTACCTTGCAGCACTGCCGAAGCTACGAGGAGTACACGGAGAGTGTCCTTGCGCAGCACATAATATAGTTCCGGGCTTAACTCTCATTATCAACGAGGCGCAAGTGCTTTAGCTGCTCTTCTCGCATGACGCGTTAACGGCGATACGTGGCACGTTAGGCCCTTCTCAAATGCACTTTGAAATTTCTGAAATCATGAAGAGATTACCGGCTGGTAGCCGTAATAACCAACCTAACCGCGGTGACGTACAGCAACATGGAAGCCCCCATACATCCCCAGACCATCCGCTTCCATCCGAATTCGTGCTTTTTACTGGCTCTTTGCCCGGACAGCAAGAAATAAGTGGCATAATCTATCATCGCCTTAGTCTAATATAACGCTGAGGGCAAATAATCAGGTATCTTTTTTTCGCTATTATTTATATCAATCGTTTGTTTTGAGGCTGCTAGGACTACCGAGGCGATGCCAAGCCGTAAAAGTGGTTTGATGTTAACTGAGCAGATGTCTCCACAACATTAGCGTCGGTGATGCGTTGACGATGCGAAACACCCTGAATGTCTATATTGTTTTCTGTGCCAATACTTTGCTGTTCCACTCAAGAATGGTACGTGATTGCTGCTGAAAGTGTGCTACCTACGACCGTGCTATCAAAAAAGAACTCGGTGAAAACACCAGTAAGACCGCTGTTATAAAAAAAATTCACAGCATATCCACGGAGTGAATGATGATGAGTGGGCGAAGCTCCGGAGGTTCATCGGTAAACCGTGAATCTTCCGTGAATTCTGCCCAGTACATCATCAACGACGTGAGATGGTCAGTGAAGGTTGTGCAGCGCGAGCAGTCGGTTTTTTCAATCAAGAAACTCGCTAGCAGACGCTGCCTGCGTCGGCGTCGCGAGGCGAGAGAGGGGGGGACCGTAGGAGAGGAGAGAGAGGGGGAAGCGTAGGAGAGAGGGCGAGGGAGGAGGGGAGAGAGCGGTCTCCTATCACACTAGAGCACGCATCTGCAACGCAGCGACGATGGGAACGTATCCTTTGATGAATGGTCTTGCGTTCCACGTCTCGGTAAGGCAGAGCACGTCCACCATGGTGACACGCATCTGCAACGCATCGAGCGCCTTCGCACCATCTATTGATCAGTTCATGTACTGCGGCACCGCAGCGCCATCTCGTATTTGAATTCGTCAACTATGCTGCGCTAGCCCCATCTACTGCCATCTAGTGAGCACTTCACGAACTAGAGGTGGCTACATACTATGTACGGAGGAGGGAACGACCCACACCCTAAGGAGCTTCGCCCCTAAATGAACCGCGTTCCTCACAAACGCCAGCGGACACGCCCTGCACGAGTGGGTTTCTCAACATAAAGAAACGGCGAGGTGGCGTTCCCCGCAGAGGCTTTTGCGTTTTGTATTAACTGGAGGGAGTAAGTATCGACAAGGCAGGCGAGCCGACGCCAAAGAGACGAGGAGCAGACGACGCGACGCGGATGAACACGTCTTGAGGGGGGCTTTCGCCTTTCCTAATGGCTAACAAGCCCTGCAGCTTCCACTGTGCTGCAAGGTACTTCTGAGATGAAGTATAGGTGATGGGCGACAGTAGGAAAGGGCTAGAGGAGAGAGTGGTGAACGGCTGCAACGGGCGCATTTGGCTGGCATTGATAAAATAGAGGAGGCGTTGGCCGAAAGTTATGGAGCACTGCAATCACGCGTACAGGCGGGCCTGTCACGTGGTAGTTCTTTTGTATTTCGTGGGCACCTTCATCGCGGATATACCGCCTTTTTGTGTCATTTACGGGAGTGTTATAGCATTCAGATCTTCGAGTCACCGATGCGAGCCAATTTGGACCCAGCTTCGTCTATTAAGGCGAAAGCCTTTAATGTCTCATGCTCACATCCGTCCGGTGTCCGTCCGTCCGTCCGTCCGTCTGTCTGTCTGTCTGTCTGTCCGTCCGTCCGTCCGTCCGTCCGTCCATCCATCTGTCCGTCCGTCCATCCGTCCGTCCGTAAATCTGTCCGTCCGGCCGTCCGTTCGTCCGTCCGTCCGTTCGTCCGTCTGTCTGTCTGTCTGTCTGTCTGTCTGTCTGTCCGTCCGTCTGTCTGTCTGTCTGTCTGTCTGTCTGTCCGTCCGTCCATGTGTCCGTCCGTCTGTCTGTCTGTCTGTCCATCCGTCCGTCCGTCTGTCTGTCCGTCTGTCTGTCTGTCTGTCTGTCTGTCTGTCTGTCTGTCTGTCCGTCCGTCCGTCCGTCCGTCCGTCCCTCCGTCCGTCCATCCCAGCTCTGGCACGGAGCCAGGTGGCCGCCGGGATGCGCAAACGGACGCCGGTCACGTCGGACTCTACAGCGCTCGCGCTTTGCTTGCGTAGCGTCGCTGTGCCCAGCGTTTGCAATCATTCTGACCGATGGCGTCTCAATGGACACAGGCGTTCAGGGAATACACTTTCGAATTTACAAAGGGTCCGTCAATTTAAGCGTTGGAACGCGGATGGCGTTTGCACGATGCGCAAAGCGCGAGAAAATACTAACGCATGCGAAAGGAGGAAGATTAGTCTCGCGTCTCGCTGCGATTCGCGGTAAAAAATTAAAAAAGAAAACACGCACACATTCGGTTTGTGTGTTATCCCACTGAGAGTGTAAAAGAAAAAAAGACATTGCATAGTCAGTGGAATGGCCACACGCTTTCGCCGAACACACTTTGGAATGTACAAAGTGTCCAATTTTTTTTGCAATGACAGACGGGCTGCAGATTACTACGAGTTGGACGGGGTGCAATTTGGTGTTTCAATCCTACCCACATTCACGTTTCCTCTGCTACCAAGTGGGTTTTAATGCATGCACGGCCTCTTGTACCGTTAGCACTTAAAAAAAAAAAAAAAAAAAAAACTCCAGGACGTATTAAATGCCACTCAAACGCTTTATATGGCATGTCAATAATTTCGTATAGCTCACCCAAAATATATGTGCACTAAAATACCACATCACTAACACTATTCGCCTCGTGTGCGACCGATGGCGGCGCTGCCAACGGCGCTCCGGTGACGCAAGGGCGGGGATTCGGCTTTTGTCGTCTGCTACGCTCTAACTAAAACAGCAGCATTTTCGTTATAGTTCGCTCGCGTCGCACGGCGTTCCTCGACTACTAGCTGCATTTTCTTCTTATGATATTTCTTGAGATGACTGCTAGCATTACATGAGTTTATGAAACGTTAACATTTAACATATCTTCTGTATACCGACAGCCATCGCGGTCAGGTTCATGCCCCCGAGTTCGTAGCGTCGCTCACTGGGCTGGATGGCGTTGAAATAGCTTACGTGAAAGCGCGAACGCCCCCGCCAAGTGAGTTAAAGAGAGTCTCCGCTGCTGTGAAATCGCAGCGCGATCAATTTTGCGGCTTATTCGCAAAAATCAGCTTTGTGTAAACAGACTTGAGGTGAATGAAACTTCACGCTCCACTCCCAATTGTAGTCATGTGGACTTGTGCAGACACGACAGCCGACAAAATGAAATCGATAAATTCATCGACCAGCGGGTTATTGCGGGCCACTAGCACAGATTGGGGGGAGCTGGATGCAAATAAGATCGCTCTGAACGAAACGCCAGCAGTGGTGCGCGTGGTACAGTTCGACTCTTATGATTAGAGATAGATACGTTCATGAGCCGCATTCATGTTTTCGATCGCGCAGTGCTGCCTACTCGACTGTGCGAGCCTGCCAATGGTAATGACAGGATGGCGCGCACTATTGGCCTCGAGGGCCACCACTGGAAACGCCGGCGCCACCGTCGGCGTGACGTGCTTGGCAGGATCACGTGGTCTCGGCGGCCGCGTCGGCTGCTTGCGGAGCGCTGCCGCGTGCTTTGTAAATGACTTTCAAGCTCCACCTGCGCCGCGGTCGATACGAATACGGAGGTTTTCTCGCATTTTGAACCCAACTGAACCCATTGTAACATGAATGGCTGCCTCCGAAAGCGATGAACATGCTGCTCTTACTACTCAGTGTCGTAGTGCCGGACGTACGCAACGAAGTCCGGTATAAGCCTGCACCGGTGCCCGTGAGTCAAGAAACTGCGTGAAGAGTGGGTTGTGGTGCTAAGAACCGGCAAGCAGCGATCGGCTACGAGTCATGTGTACAACAAGCACTTCCGCGACGACGATTTTCGCTAGTGCGTCGGGGCTGTGATGTTGAGTAACAGAAAGTGCGCACTGCGACGATCGTCCGCTCGCGCTTCCCGCCGGCTAATGGTGCTTATCTACCGCAGGATGGAAAAGGCGCTGCCTTTTCTATCCTGCGATACCATCTGAGAACGTTCCTACAATATGGTCTGCAGATACTTGAGTGATTGTTTAGATACGTTGGATTTTAAAACTCGCAAGGTCTTGTGCATTCCCCTCAGATGACCGGAAGTCGAAAGCCACCTTCTTCTCCTTCTTGTCAGTCAATGTATTGATTTTCCTCGCCCCGCTCCAAAAAACTTTGTGCTCCTAACGAGGTTTTGCACTGCCTCCGTGATCGGCCCACCGATCATGGAGGCTGTGCAAAGCGACCATGTCGTGTGAACACGTCATCATGTGACATCACGTTATGTGGCGTCATGGTGACGTCATGACGTCTTCACAAATTTGGGCAGTCTGTGACGTCATGATGACGACATATGGTGACGTCATCACCTGATGGTGATTTTTTTGCATTAATCGTGCCAACGCCGACGAGACGGGATGCCGACGGTCAACCTTCGCTTTTGATGAGGCATCGAAGGCTTGCTTTCACCTTCATAACCTATACGCGACGTTTGCTGGTGGATGTACATAGCGAGCGAGTCAAATGCTGCGGCTGATGTTTGCGGCATTTATGTTGGCAATAACATTCTTTCAGTCAATTGTGCATTCTCATGACGCAAACGCTACGTGCTAAAAAGCCCAAATTTACTTGTGCCACTCTCCAACTCAAGCTGGGCCTATCCATCCCCATGCATTTTTTTTTGGAGCCTTATTTATATATGTAGAAAAGATGCCGCGCTGTTGGTGTTAGACTCGACATACTTCCCTAATTGCTGGGCAACTCGCCAAATAATGCTGGGCATTAAAATTTTGCATTTCACTTTTTACGTGTTGTTACTCTGCAGTTGCAGGTTGCTGCAATAACTTCTCTTTCTTTCACCGCTATTTCAAGTTCAGGTCGGTCCTTGTTCACATTGACGTTTGGAGAACAAGTGCGGCGAACGTCACTGTATTTTCATTCGTTTCCTTGGCGTTGTACGCTACATGGCCTCGTAGACCACTTCTCCTTCCATCAGCAATCTCGAAGTGGTGAAGCTTTGGTCTATGAATTTGTTTATGGCAGAGAGCGGCAAGTTCAGTGGAATGCAAAAGGAACGATAATTAAGCAACATATTTAAAAAGGCATCGCATTTTCTCACGCTTTTTGTGACCACCAAACGAAACGAACACACTGAAATAACAGGAGCAGCGGCAATTGCTCACTTAGAAGACCGATCTATATGCAGTCCTAGGCAACATGTCAAATGGAATTGAAACGTACACTAATTTTGACTGAAAAAAAAAAGAAAAAACGTTGAATCGTCGGGACGGGACACCACAAGTTGCCATAGGCGCACTGAAGTCGTAGTTATAACAACAACAACAACAACAAAAAAAAAGGATCTGCTCTGATAGCGTCCCCGCAACAATGGTTTCTGCGTACTCACAAATTCTCATATTTTGCGGCCTAAAGTTCACGGCACGGCGCCAAAACACGCTCTTAGCGAAAGCGAAACCATCAGTACGAACATATACATGAGACGTATACATGCAAAAGCTCCGTCGATCGCTGTGAACCCGTGCGATCACTAGCTCGAGGCTTCTTTCTGTTATGCTCCTTTCAGGTATACAGGCGTCTACTCTAACAAAATATTTCACAAAGTTTGCACTCAGTGATTGACTACATTTCACGCAAGAAGCCGGTTCAGGGGTCTCATCGCGGTGACCGCGTGAAGCGGGCGCCCCGTTTTCTGCGAAGAGACGACGACTGTAAACTAGGTTGTGCTTTCTTTTCGTCGAAAATTATTATTTTAGCAGTAAAGAATATATTTCGTTCCGATAGTTAGCATAGAAATGTCCTGGAGCGCTTCCGCAAGGTGTTTTGCGAGCGCCGACAGCAAATCTTATGGGGAACGTGCGGCGGTATCCTGCCTAGCACGCAATCGTGGCGCGCCCGATAGAGGGCGACTCCGTAACTCCTCGAGGCCAATATTTCTAATGCTTGGGCAACGCGATCCGCTGCAGTGTTCGCGTTTCACTTGACACCGATAGTACAGCTTCGTAAACATTAGGAAAAATCGGTGAATGTGTCAGGAAGCGGCGAAAAGAGAGCTCTTTCCCCCCCCATTCTTTTGGCCCCTGTGGCTGATTATTGTGATTCTTTACCGTGCTGTTACAAGATTGAATATTTTAAGGTGGGAGCCTTAGATTCCACATAAATTGCGAAAATTGACCGTCGGCGTCCCGCGTCGCCAGCGTCAACACGAGTGATGCGAAAATTCATCACATGATCACGTCATCATGACATCCCAGACCGACAAAATTTGTGACGTCATAACGTCATGTCACATGATTACGTCATCACATGACATCGTCGCTTTGCATTGCCTCCGTGATTGGTGGGCCGATCTCGGAGGCGATGAAAAACCAGGTGATGTGTAGAAAGCTTCAATGCAAAACCACGTTACGTCCAGAAAGCATTCGGAGGGGGACGGCGAAGGAACAATACATCGACTCAAGAAAAAGATGGCTTTCGCCTTCGAGTCAACTTAGGCAAATGCATAAGGAACTCAAAGAGTCTCTTTAGGTACAGTGATCGCACCAAGCCACATCAGGAGTCGACCGTTGAGACTGATTTACAGTATTTAATTGCAAATACATCTTTCGATGCGAAAGCTTCATATTTATCAACGTTAGTATGATTACACTAATTCTGTTCAGCATATTTTCAGACCACCGTGAACGAGTGAACAAACGTCGATTTATTAACGTAAGGGTTAAAATATGTTGGAAAAAAAATAGAACAAAAACAAAAGAAAATCACTCCGGACAACCTATCGATATTTCATATCCCCGTCGTGCATCCCCTTTAGACTCACCCTGTTTATTTCGTGTTTCAATTTAAAATACTTACG
Organism: Rhipicephalus appendiculatus; assembly: GCA_030522465.1. NCBI lineage: Eukaryota > Metazoa > Arthropoda > Arachnida > Ixodida > Ixodidae > Rhipicephalus > Rhipicephalus appendiculatus. The sequence continues at coordinate 10,648 of JALIZH010030132.1, read as the reverse complement.
ACGCGCTTACACAGCAGCTGCTAAAAATGTGTATTTAATCAAACGTTGTTGCCGGTAACGCCACTTAATTTATTTGAATGACATCACACGTCGTTTGCCATGCTCCAAACAAATGAATTAAATCGAAGGAGCGAGGCTTGGCAACCGAACACGCGCAGCACGCGGTATACATTTATTGCGCTTTAAAGCAGAAATGAAAGCTGAAGCCCGGTACGCTGAAGTCAGTTATCGAAAATGGGCAGGAAAGTCATTTTGAGTTCGCCACGGCCATAGAACAGTCGCGAAAAGAAAAATTCACCATAGAAGCAGATGTACACATGGATGGCTAGCAGACGACAACGGGAGCAATCGACAAAGAACAGTGATGCTCCTGGCGGCAACTCCGCTCGATTTCGATGGACATTTTGCTTGAACATTCAGTACAAATTGCTTTATCAGCTCGCCCAACAATATTTCAATAACTCGAGCACGATAGACAGGCCGGCAGCGTCGAGCAGCCTTCACGTAGCGAGCGCGCGCGCGAAGAGCTGCATCCGAGTCCTCTCCTTGACGTCACACGCGAGAGGGCGCCACTCCAAGATCTCGAGGCGAATAGTTGCTGGTATCATTTTATTAGAATAAGTGCTTAGATTTGTGTGCACGGAGAAGAACCTCAGATGGTCGAATTTAATGTGGAGTCCTACACTACGACGTGCCTCACAATCAAAGCGTGGTATTGGAATTTGAAACACCGGCAGTGTTTTAGTGGTATTTTACTTTGTAAAACTTTTTCCGGACTAACTGCACAGTTAACCCGAAAAGGGTGCTTCTTCCGCCCAAGGGACAAACTGTGTGCAAAGGTTTGCACACAGCACGGCAAAAAGGGCGCTTTGGTCCCTTGGGAGGAAAGCGCCCTTCTTGCCATTCCATGTGCAAAAAAAGAAAAATATAAAAGAGGCGCTTTTCCTCCCAAGGGAGCAAAGCGCCCTTTTTTTGGAGTAACTGCATAAATGTTCGCGCCGTGTGCAAACGACCCAACGGTGCCTACAAAAACCCGTTTCCTTCCAGACGGTGCCATAGCGTGGTGTGGTGTAGTTGGTTAGTGTACGCGCATGCTGGACTCAGTGGTCGTGAGTTGAAATCCCGTGTGTTTGCCGTAGGTTTTGTGAAACTTATTTCTGAATGTGATGCTTGTATATCGATTGTACATCTAATCAAAATACCTGCTCAAACTTCAAAATGCTGGTTAAGTCAACCAAGAGCAGACTTTTCTGTTGCGCAAAAAGTAACTTTTGCTCCCTGAGGAGTAACCGCGAGCGGGGCAGTAGCGGTTCGTCCCGTCGGAGTATCCCCCCGATTTCGGAGAAATGGGTGTGGCAGGCCAGTTACTCCTCTAGAGGAGTAACCTCGACACTCCTTTTTCCTCCTATACTTTTTAGACTGCTATAGGTATAATGCCTGGTGCGCGCTTTACGATACTATTCGTCGCCAGCGCGCTGCTCAAGTAACAGGAAGCTTGTGTGAGGATTGCACTGCTGCTTCGTCCATATATTCAGGTTAGCTATGCAAAATTAATGGAACGCCGTATAGAGTGTTTCCATGGGAATCGACGTGTCTTGTAGTTTTAGATAGTGCTAGCGATACAACAAGCGGCGCCATATATTCGAAAATACAGCCGGTGGCAGAGGAAACATGTATTGGAGGGCATATAGACACTACATTGTGCTCATTCCTACTCTTCAGGCCGTCTGCCATTGCATCTTGACGAAGCTGACCCGAAACTGGCTCGCCCCCCACGATCCGAACATTTCAGCAACAACAAAAAAAAAGTTCGAGCCTATATTGCATGCCACGACCACGTACAGAAACTGCAAAATGAGGAATTTCTAACGATCTAAATTAGTATATAAGAATATTTCTTTACGAGTGTGTCACTGAATTTTCCTGCCACGGGATAAACTGAGCGATCTATTCCGGGAAATGAATTTGTCTATCGGCCTGCTAACAAAATCAAGCAGTCTAAGTAGGTGCAGGAGAAAGAAAATACTTATTGGCGTCCAGTTGACAAACGCCAAGGCAGGAATTCTAGTCGAGCCTACTTCCAATGCTAATCGTCAAATCATTGCAAGTGTGCGCAGTCTTTTGGGAACTACGTTGCAATCTTTTCTTCCATCTACGCATCCATGGATTAATCACAGCAAGCTGTACGTGCCCAAGGTAATAAGCGTGAAGCTTCACCTTCCAAGGTGGGTAAAGGTATTCCCCGAACAACAAACAGTGGAAAGCACAATGTTTTGTGCGCCGTTTACGAAACTATTCGTCGCGAGAGCGTTGCTCAAGGAACAGGAAGCTTGCGCAAGCATTGGATCGCTGCTTTGTCCTCGTGTAATAACAAAGCTAAGACCAGTCAAGCGCTTTCTTTGCAAGACACACTTAATTGGCCTGCCACGTCGCTTACCGTCAGCACGGAACACCAGCTGCGCAGGAAGCCAAGCACTGCGCTTTGTTCGGAGGCACGTTGCAGACGCATGAGATGACTCAGCACGATTGTTTGGTCAGTCTTTACTGGACACCTCACCTGTTTTGTAACCAAAAAGGAGAGGCCCCCCAGATATGTTCCCACGACAACAATGGTATGCGTCCCTGGGGGGCACTACAGCGAAAAAACGCTCCCATGCTTTGACGACTCTGTCTTACTATCATTACCTTTTGTGTCTCATTTAAATATCTGGAGCCCTTCATTGCAGCTTCTTTTATAATGATATCATGGTTCTTGGACGTAAAATTCCAACAATCATTATTATTCACTGTCTTATTGTATTCCAAAAGTCTACCGCCATATGACATGCAATATAGCTAACCTAGCATCAGAATAACTCAATTATAAACATTCGCTTAGCTGCTTTTGAGTATAATTCATAGCATTCTGAGATATATGCTTAACGAAATTTTCGTGTTTCCTTGCTTTAACTCCACAAGCGTAACTTTGGGACTGGCTGGCTGGGCTTAAAAGTTTTGACCGCACGAAGATTTTTATCTCATACGCAAATAATTTTGGAAGCATCTGACTGTAACGCAATACAAGCTGGACCCTCATGGTCCTGAAATCGAAATTCTTGAAATGAACCCACAGAATCGTTCTCAACAGCGAAACTTCAACGATTCTGGGCTACCGCCTGTGATTTATGAAGGAAGAAAAAAGCACATTTTATTGCGAAAAGTTTTTATCGTTACAATAGCGTGCCCAGTTATGAGCATTCCTGTGTTGTTACTAATGGACCGGTTCTCGCGGCTTAAGGTGCTTCTTGCTTTAGAACACCTGACCGGTTTTGTCGTCACACACAGAGTTCCCTGCAGATTGCAAAGGACCATTGTTATTATTATTATTAGTTTTTTTTTCATATACTCCTAAGCCATCCATCCTTCCCGCATAAGTAACCTGATTTAGCATAGTACCCCAAACAAAGTACGCTGTTACGCGCTGTACGGTGGTAATGAGCTCCCAGGATATACCTCGTTGCAGCCGGCCCGCAACGACTCAATTACTGCGAGGACGTCTATCCACCACTTAACGCTTGGCTCAAAGCAAATTTCCTCCGCATAGGCCAACTACTCACTGACTGCTTCGCATGTACACATTTCTAAATGTCACTACTTAATTTGTGTTTTCATCTGTGTTATTTGTTAGTTTCTAAGTGCGGAGCACTTTAGGGGGCCGGGCTGTTGTGTGCTACCGTGTGCTGTAGTATGCTGTCGTCGTCGCTTGACGTAACGCTCCATGTGAAGCATACTGAGCACGCGCTAGCGCCAAGGAGAAGTCTTCTTGTTCTTGCTCTTCGAGCGCATTGATCATGATCACTTATCATCATCGGCAAAAAAACAACTAGTGCGCTGGACGTAACGCACGCAAAACCACGTATAAAAATAGAAAAACAGAGGAAGCAAGCTTGAAATAGAAAGAGAGAGAAAGGGGAAAAGATAGGAAGAAAAAACCGGCAGATCCCAAGCACTGCGGGAATCGATGCAATGCGAAGCAGCCAGCAAAGAGCAAATCATGCTGTACATAATATGAATGTCGGGACTTACATGTTAGGACCTGTCATTTATGTTCGTCATACAGTCACGTCGCGCAATACCAAATTTCGTGTATATATCGAGCTAACGAAATGGACGCAAGCGAACCATGAGCGTGACATCTAAATGGCGTTGTAGATGACATGCATGCCAAGATTTTCATGTTACCACCACCCAATTGTGTTCGTTATACAGTCACGTCTCGCAACACCAATTTTGGTGTATATCAAGCTAGCGAAATGGCCGCGAGCGTGCCATGAGCGTGGCATGCAAGTCATGTCGCACATGACATGCCATGATTTCCATATTACCACTTGTCAGTTATGTTCGTCATACAGTCATGTCACGCCATACCAAATTTAAAGGATATCAAGCTGGCAAAATGGCCGCGAGCGTGCCATGAGCGTGACATGCAAGTCATGTCCCACATGACATGCATTATTTTCATATTACCACCACCCAATTATGTTCGTTATACAGTCGCGTCTCGCAACACCAAATTTGGTGTATATCAAGCTAGCGAAACGTCCGCGAGCGTGCCATGAGCGTGGCAATGCAAGTCATGTCGCAGATGACATGTCATGATTTCCATATTACCACTTGCCATTTATGTTCGTCATACAGTCATGTCACGCCATACCATATTTGGTGTATATCAAGCTAGCGAAACGGCCGCGAGCGTGCCATGAGCGTGGCATACAAGTCATGTCGCACATGACATGTCATGATTTCCATATTAGCACTTGTCATTTATGTTCGTCAAACAGTCACGTCTCGCAAAGCTAGCGGAACGGCCTTCAGCGTACAATGAGCGTGGCATGTAAACCATGTTGTACATGACATGCACATCATGATTTCCTTATTACCACCTGTCATTTATGTTGATCATGCAGAAATGTCTCATAGTACCAATTTTTGGATATATCAAGTTAAGAAAACGGCCTGAGGAGATCTACGGCCATGTCGTGTAAATCATACTTTTCATGACAAGTTAGTCATAATTTTCATGATATGACCAATCATTCACGTTTGTCATACAGTCATGTTATGCCATACCAATTTTGGTATAAATCCCATTAACGATGCGGCCAGGAGAGCACAGAGTCGTAGGCGGCTAGATAGATACGCTAAAAGTCGCCGAAGTTCGCTAAGAAATGCTTCGAATTTAATATAGAAAGAGCAAGCAGGAGAAAGAAATAGAGAGAGAGAAAGGAAGATATAATAGAAATAAAGAGAGAAAAAAAAGACAGAAAAAGAGGAAAACGTGAAAAAGAAGAGAGGAACAAAGAAAGAGAAAACAGAAGAGAAACAAAAAGGCTGGCCAGCTCCGCACTTTCAGGCTCGGTACCAGTGGTAGTGCGAAGCTGCCGTAAGTTTTACTTTTCTTTTTTTTCTCTCCTTTCCTTTTCTCCAACTTCTTTTCCTCTGTGTTACCCCTTACCGATGTAGTAGGCAGACGTTGTACCCCTTTAGGTGGCAGTTGTCAGCCTTTACCATCCTTATTTCCTCTGTGTCTTCATGTTTCGTATGTATCCAAATAATAGTAATAATAATAATAATAATAATAATAATAATAATAATAATAATAATAATAATAATAATAATAATAATAATAATAATAATAATAATAATAGTTACCACAATGCTTGGGATCTGCTCATTTTTTTTTCAACTATTGCAGTATTGTGCTCCTGGGCTATCATGCCATGATACTTTTTATATGCAAAGTACTGTAGTGTGTAGCACCAGCACAAAGAAGTACAACTTGCTTCTCAAGTAATTCTTGTTCTTTTTCCTGTTGCCTCGCATACGGCCAGCAGTGGGCCTTACAGACGCGAGAAATTGGCGCAGCTATCAAAAACAACTTAAAAGGCACCTCTATCCAAAAATAGTACGTAGTTTTGCGCCGTGCAGCGTAAAAGTGCGACGTCTTTTCTGCTTCCGGTTGTAATGTCATTTTATTTTTCGCTTGCTGTGAGCTGTCCCTATGATACGTACATGGTGACGGCTTTCACGAGACTCCATTTTCTTGACGTGTCGGCGTCCATTAAAGCTTCACTACCAGTTTACATATAACTTGCCTCTGCTGCCATATCTTAAGTGACTGGAACGCACGCCGTTTCCTACTGACGATTTTGGCCGCGGAAAGACATATCCTACGATGAGAGAATAAATAAAAAAAAACGGTTAATGGGGCATGAACTTTCATTTTAGGTTTCTTTATCGCTGCGGAACAGCTGCCGTCGACTATCCTCGGTAATGTCCTAGTAGACGGGGGTGAACGCAAAAAAGAATACTAAAAATAAAAAAAATACAAGGTAAGGTCCAATGATTCCGAGAAACTACTATGTTTCGTCCCTACTTGAGGCACGCGAGATTTTACTGTTTTGTTCTATTAGGCCGTGTTCTGTGCTAGTGGGTGGCCTTTTCTTAAAGCACACGACGTAAGCTGAGAAAGGATGTAAAGATAATGAAAGTGGATTTTGCACGTTTTGTGTCTATATTCCTGTTTATAGCGACACCTTTTTGCACGCCCATTATTCTTGTAAAGACTGGTAAGCAGGTTTCTTTTTCTCACGAAGGCACCTACTCGCCAGTGCTAGCATCAAAATCGCTGCAGTCAATCGTTAGTATTTGCGGAGTGAGCCCATCGATGCAAGTAGAATGATGATGTGTTTGATTGCTTGATTGCCGATTTAACCGCCAAGTAGTACATAAGTCCACGGGGCTTCGTGATAGAGGCTTTTCATAAGAGCACCAAGTTGGTAGTTGGTTGACGCTCATTCCGTAATTCTTTAACTGCACCAATACAAGGACAACAGAGTAAGGTAAAAGACTGCGCACGTACTGTCTTTTACTTTCCTATGTTGCCCATGTGATCGCGCAGTTAAGCCATTACAGAGTCAGCCTGTTCAGCAGGCTTGCTTTCTTTGCTACGGCGATTGTACGTATACTGTTTCTGTTAATTCGAGTATTGCATGTCATCCTATAAAGCTTTCATCGCGTAATGTTGAGGTGCTTTGTAGTGCCCCTGTTTAGGTAGCCGCTGTAAAGGATTCCTAGCGCGCGAGTGAGAAGCCTCGGACAACCATGTACTGAAACTGTTCATATTTAGATGCAAATAATATTTATGATCACTGTAACCAAATATGTGTTTGGTATGCTCGTAATTCCGTACTAAATACAACCAAGAAAATGAAGACGTCGTATCCGTATATAACGACAGACGTTTCCCACCACAACAAGAAATCTTATTATTAAATGAGAAATTCATCTTGAATAAGATTATAAGTGCTGAAATTATAATTATTGAAGCATTGGTGCCTTCAACACTTGCCTGTTTTTCGACATCACACCCCGAATTTCCTAAATATTCTCTTCAAAGAATTCATGGCTTTATGAGTAGGACGTTGGGCGAAGATGGCTTTTGACGCCATCTTATTCTCCTTCTCAGTCGATGTACCGATCATCCCACGCCCCCCCCTCCGAAAGCTTTTATTTGATTTGGTTTATTCAAGACAAGATTGCTGCGAAATTGCCTTGGGGGAACACGACTAAAGGCCAGACTGGGTCGTGCCACTCAGGCATCATAGCAGGAGGAACACCCCAGCAAGCACCATAACCAGTGAACACAACGATGCCCATTATTCTGCACGAGTTCCAATCCGCTTACGTGGTTTTTCATAGCCTCCAAGATCGGAGGGGACGCAAGGTCTGTACACCTGACATTGTTCAGCGCTGCCTCCGTGACCGGCCCACGTTTGACCGAGCGATGATATCGTGATGACGTCACAAATTTTGGCAATCTCTGACGCCATGATGACGTGACATGGCGACATCTTCGTGTGATGATCATTTTTACATCACTCGTGTTGACGCCGCCCACGCGGGACGCCGACGCTGACGCCGACGGTCGATTCTCATGTTGTATGAGGCATCAAAAGCGTAAAATGAAAAACGTAAAATAACAGCGAAGCGTACAAGTTATGCTAATACGACTTGTGGCAGCGAATTTTCAGGAGGCGTTGCTGGGCCGTCCTCTATGGTGGCGCTACGGCCTGTCGTGGCCGGTCTCCGTTCACTTGTGACAGTGCCAGATGATCGTCGCTCATCAACTGGCACACTTGAGAGCCAGATAAGTTGGCGAGCGGCTGTTAGGCAGAGATGATGCAACGACGAAGCAGCACGGCTCGACTGGCACGAGGCAAGGCAGGTCGATCTGTTACGGCAAGGCGTACAAGTCATGCGTATGCCATGGGTCACCACATCCATCAGTTGAAGCAGGGAAAGCAGCTGTTCGTGATGTGATGGAGGGCGGCAGGAGTCGATGTGACTCTCGAGCAAGTTGTCCTCGGGAAAGCGAGGCACTCTGTTCAGAGGGAGCGTCACTTGTGCCTGTCTTTTTTTTTACCTCACATTCTGTTTTGGTGACTTTCGATTATGGTAGAGCAGTCACTTGGACGTCAGACGCTGTATTTCTTTTTGGAGCAGCGGATTTTCGAGTACTGCTGTAGTGCCAATATACCGTCGTCGCCGAAGAGCAACAACTGCCTCTTTGTGCGTTGAATGATCCCGTAACATATACACGTTACAGCATCGCATGCTCCTTCCGCACCTGCGGAAAGTCAGGCTTGGTGAAAACAAAGGCAGTTAGGCATTCTAACGCACTTACCAGGCTGATGTGTTCTGAAAGTGATTAAGCGCAATAGTGGTAAACCTTATGACTTCCACAAATGCCTCTATGTGGCCTTACATTGAAACGCGTGTTGCATGGCAAAACTTCGCTGCGTATGGGCAGACTCGATAGCGCGAACGTGGAAACATTCACGCGTGAAGTATGTGTGTCTCCATCGCGCACATGACTGAATCATCGCTTGTTTTAATGCCTTGTGATGTGCATCATGATAGCGATTTCCATAGATGGCATTATTATTATTATTATTATTATTATTATTATTATTATTATTATTATTATTATTATTATTAGTAGTAGTAGTAGTAGTAGTAGTAGTAGTAGTAGTAGTGACAAGACTTCAGTTGAGATGGCTACGTCGACGTCGTAAATGACGCCAGCTGTACCCTTACAGCTCGTAGATACTACTTTCGCATCAAGAAAGGAGGAGGTGGGTGTGTTACCGGAGAGTGCGCACAGACGACGGAGACAAAGGGAGAAGAACACGACACAAGCGTTTGTGTCGCTTGTGTGTTTGAGCGCTTGTGTCGTGTTCTTCTCCCTTTGTCCCCATCGCCAGTACGCACTCTCCGATGCCGATGAATACATACCATCTCGCCCAGTTTTCTGCTTTTTTTCTGGAATTTGCTTTTTTGCATGTAAAATGACTCAGGGCTTTCCTTGTTATGCAGTGGCTTAACACGTGCTTCCCAGCTGTATGCGATCGGTTATCATTGTGATCTTTCTTTGATTCACACTGTTTTCGGGTAATAAATAGGGTTTGTGGTGACGTGCATTCGTGCGGTGCGTATATGAAAATGTTCTTTCCGAAATAAAAAGTTTCAGTCGCTAGTAAGCACTCCGTCCGGCGTTCTTTTCTAAGTTGCGCTTGCTTCATCACGAACCTTTACCAACATGCCCAATTGGCAGTTCTCCTCAAAAGACTACTGGTCTGACGTTCCTACGTCTACTTGCGTGACGTTCCGTGAGTTTTGCGGCTCACTACGGTGGAACATACTTCTTTCCAGGACATTTTGGAAGGGGGGTCTACGTGCATGAAAAGCACAGTGTGCGGCTATAGTGCCGGCGGAACATTCCTTATGCTCTAGGCACTTGCCAACGATGCATACAATTGCAATTTTGTTTTGTGTGGATAAGCGTGAAGTCGTCGTCCGTTGAAGTGATGTTGTCCGAATTCCGGTCCGTAGGCGCGATGTTAATAACGCTTCACACGTTTCCGCGTTTCATGAACGCTACTCGCTTTCGCGACTGTCTGCCCTAAATGTCCTCGAGATCTTTTTTTGTCCATTGTCGCAAACAGGAAATGACAGCTCCAGGAATTTGCAGAAAAGACTGAGAGAAAGCAGAGTGTACGGTTCGTCTGCGAAGGCAATATAACAGAGCACCGTAATATTGCGTGAACGCCTCTGGCTCCTGTTCACGTACTGGCAAATGCCACCCGGTTTTCTTCTTGTGTGGGCATTTGTTGTTTTTAAATATGTACTAAAAACATGCGTTTTCACAACTCCCGCGTCGTCGACTGTGAGGTCAGTTTCCACAAGCGGCTTCTTGTGGAATCGTGGCATATTCAGGCAACTCCTGGAAACGTGAACCGGTCGGCTGGCGTGCTCCCGAGTGTGTACTACAATGGGCTACGTCAAGTCGGTGAAAACAAGCGTCCCCCCCCCCCCCGCTTTGAGAAGAAGGCGCCAAAAACTCTTTCTCCCTGGTGCCACTCAGTCACCCCCTGAAGAAGGGTCCGAGTTGGACCCGAAACGTCGGGACTCTTCATTTTCAAGTAAAACTATGTTATTACTTTAATTGAATAAGTTGGTTGATGTCCCTTTCCCAAAGTTATTTCCTTCCCAACCAGAGAGGAGTCTCTCAAGTGTTCACCTTTAAAAACATGTGTGTTTTCCGTAA
>JALIZH010030130.1:0-24367 GCA_030522465.1 Rhipicephalus appendiculatus | reverse complement strand
GGCAATTAACCAAAAGGGGGTTACAATTAATGCGGCGTCGGTATGCGCTCGAAGTGCTAATGCCGCCGAGCAGGTTGCCATTGCCTTAGCTCTCTTAGATCAAAATCATGCAAATATATTTAGTGATTCTAGGGCGGCCATTCGGGCTTTCAGTGTTGGCGCTGTGTGCAAAGAGGCCAAAGAAATACTCGGTGAGAAGACACTTACAACACACAACCTTACATGGTTCCCGGCTCACATGGGAAACATTGGAGAAGGAACTATCAATCTCAATGAGTTGGCCCACTCCAGGGAGCGAGGGTTAGCTGTCCGCGGCCATGGAGGACCTCTGGGTCAACCGGGAGACTTGGTAAATAGAGATCCACCAACTACTTACAATGAAGTTACCCAGCACTTCGCTATGGATAGGAGAGTTTTTCCACCTCCACATAGGAAGTTAAATAGAGCGCAGGCACTGACATTGAGATTACTTCAAACGGAAACGTATCCCAACCCTGCCTTTCTCCACAAGCTTTATCCTGATGTTTATTTAACTAACTCATGTTCGAAATGTGGCGGTTTAGCCACCTTACACCACATGCTCTGGGAGTGCCCTTCGGTACGCGGCACTGATACAGCATCGGCCAGCAAGCGGGGCTCCGCTCTGAGGAGTCCGGACATCCAATCACAACTTTGGGCTGTCCAGAGGGCCCACGATGCGGCAGTAGGTCTCGGCCTTACTGTCCCGTCGTGGGAGCGGCCCGCCGTGTGCTAGGACACACGCCTTCGGACATTTATTAATAAAGTTTTTCCATACCATACCATCTCCCGCTAAAGGGAACCATGTGTAGATGAGAAGCAGCGGGCGCTAACGCTTACACTGGCGGCGGCGTTGACGCTGGCGCTCATCGCAGCGTTGCGCAGGAGGGAAAACTGGGGAGGCGCAAAGCACGCAGTGATGGAGCGGTGTTTCCTACTGGAACATGTCAATCGCTGCTAATGGGCGATGAGAGACAGAAGACTCCGACTGGACACAGATACCCGCAGTCCGCTTTTAGTTAACGCGCACGCTGCGAATGTTTATTGTTCAACAACGCACAGGAGAAATCTCCCACCGGCACCACCTTGCAGGTCGAAATCCATTGCCATATATACGGAGTGGCCAGTGAACGGTTGTGGAGCGCGAGCAGTCGGTTTTTTCAACCAAGAAACTCGCTAGCAGACGCTGCCTGCGTCGGCGTCGCGAGGCGAGAGAGGGGGGGGAGCGTAGGAGAGGAGAGAGGAGGGGACGCGCAGTGCGAGTGTGGACGCCGCAGGGCAGGGATGCCTAGAGGAGAGAGGGGGAAGCGTAGGAGAGGAGAGAGAGGGGGGGACGCGCATGCGCAGTGGGGAGTGTGGACGCCGCGGGCAGGGGATGCCTAGAGGAGAGAGGGGAGAGCGTAGGAGGGGAGAGAAGAGGTGAGGCGCATGCGCAGTGAGGGTGTGGTTGCCGCGGGGAGGGATGCCTAGAAGAGAGAGAGGGGGAAAGGAGGTTTTTTATTTATTTTTTTTTTGAATGGGTTTGCGCATGCGCAGTAAGGGATGTCACGCCGCACACCGGATTAAGCTCCGCCATAAGATGCTTCACATCTAAAAAAACACTAGCAGCAACAGGGCGGGCCGACTTCTTTGCAAGCACTGGTCGTAAGGAAGTTAGCTTACTGAGGCTAGACGATACGGTGAGGGCCTTCGGTTGCGGAAGTAAGTCTGCCGTCCGGCGCGAAATCACTAAGGTGACCGCTTCCTCAGAATATACCGGTGCGTGGTCCGAATGCGGTCTGCCGCGCCGCGTGTGCCCCATTGCTTGCGTGAAGTGCCACTGGGCGCTGGCGCAGGCTCGTCAGACCTCGACGCAAAGGCTTCCAGGTCTGAGATGTGGGCATGGCTGAGGTTTTCCCGAAAGGGGATCTTTGAGCAAATTCGCTAGCGGAGTCCAAGCTTTCTGCACTCGGTACGGACCAAGCCACTTAGGAGCGAGCGAGGCTGAGAACCCCTTGCTCGCGTCGCTAAGAGCGCGGTTGCGCTTCAGGACAAGATCACCTACATTAAATGAGATGGCGGCGTTGTTTCCGGTCATACGGGGCCTTGCTCTACTGAGAGCTCGACAAAGCCTGTCCTGAAGTGTCGACGCGTAAGCAGAACAGTCTGCCGGTGCTTCCTCGTCTCCGAGCTGCCATTGCTTGACATTGGACACCGGATTCGCCAACTCCCTTTCGAAGTTGAGGAAAGCGGGAGAGAAACCAGTAGAGCGACTATCGGAGGTTCGATTGCGAACGCGAGCTCACTCAAATGGTCTGCCCAGTCCTTTTGACTTTCGGCAAAGGCCGCCAACATCGGTTTGAGCGTAAGATTGGTTCGCTCCATCAAATTGGAGTGAGGATGGTAGGGCGAAGTGGTGCAGTGATCAAATCCTAGGGAACGGCACGTATCACCAAACACCCGAGCGGTGAAATACGACGCGTTTTCCGTGACCAATCTTTCCGGAAAGCCGAAACGAGAAAACTCTTCCTGCAGCCTCTCTAGCAGTGCTCGCGCTGTCACCTTCCGAAGCGGAAACAGCTCCACCCAGTTAAAAAAATCATAGACTACCACCAGGTGTATGAACTCCTGCTTACTCCTGGGGAACGGCCCCATTAGATCGCACGTGGGTACTTGCCACGGACACTCAGTGGCAATCTGTTTCATCAGGCCGGGCGGCTTGCCAGCCCTGGATTTCACCGCTCGACAGGCGTGGCAGGAACGGCAATAGCGAAAAATGTCACGCTTTATGCCAAACCAGGACACAGACTTGCTCAGTTTTGCAAAAACTTTGGAGCCGCTCAAGTGTCCGGCCATGGGCTTGTCGTGAGAGAATCGCAACAGTGCGCCTCTCAGACTTTTTGGGCATGACCACCTTAAACGGGTCCACGGACTCCTCATCGGTGGCTATGTATTTCAGAAGGTGCCCTACATGGTCCAGCAAGTATGTATCCGCGGGGGGACCCAGCGACACACGCTGGTTCCCGTCCCCATGCGCCCGCCGCACTACCAGCAGCGTCTCGGCGCTCCGTCTCCCTGAGACCGTCGCTCAACTCGCGACAAAACGGATCATCTTGCTGGGCCTTCAGTAGCTCTTGCCTGCTGAAAGCGATTCCCATTCTCCGAAAGGGGAGTCTGGTTTCGTTCCCACTCAGGACTGCAGCCATCGCTGCTGCTCGCGTCGGCGTCATGGGTTCGCTTCCGGTTCGCTCCCCCTCTCGCGCTGCTTTCCTGGCCCGCGGAAAGGGTTTGTTTGTCGGCGCACTCACCCTTCTCCCCGCTCGGCGGCTCGGCCGCCGTTTCACCCCCGTCGCTTGCTTGCGCAAAGGCACCGCTAGCGGTTGTCGCACTGGAATCCCGGCTCCCGGTCGACACTGGGGCACGAGATAGCGCGTAGCTACCACGTTAGTGCTCCCCTTCCGATACTGCACTGAAAAGTCATAATGCTGTATTAGGAGAGCCCAGAGCGCCAGCCTGCCCGCAGGCTCACGGAGCCGCATTAGCCAGCTTAGCGCGCTGTGATCTGTTTGCACCACAAGCTTCGTCCCATCAAGGTAGACATCAAACTTCCGCAGTGCAAACACGATGGCGAGACACTCCCTTTCAATCACGGAATAATTCTTCTCCGCGGGTATCAGTGAGCGGCTGGCAAAGGCCAGCGGATGCAACTTGCCGTCGTATTCCTGTAGGAGAACTGCTCCTAATCCCAGATCGCTCGCGTCAGTCTGGACCACGAACGGTCTGGTCAGGTCGGGGAGCTTGAGCTGCGCTGTCTCCGCAATGGTGCTAGACAGGACGGCAAAACGCCTCTTGCTGCTAAGGTCCCCATCGCCACTCAGCTGACTTACCCAAGAGCTTGGTCAAGGGCGCCTGCACTCGGCCGCAGGACGGAATGAACGAGCGGTAAAAATTGGCCATTCCAAGAAAGCAGGGCAGGCCGCGTACGTCCCTGGGCGAGGGGAAATCGAGGATCGCTCGAAGTTTCTCCCGGATCTGGCTCAATGGAGCCTCCGCCGAGCGTAAAGCCAAGTAACTGACCTCGGGTTTGCGGTAATTGGGCTTTCGCGGTATTTAACGTCATCCCGGCGGCCCTCACCCTTCTCGAGCACATCGGCAACGTTGGCCAAGTGTTCTTCGAAGGTTCGTGAATAAATCACTATGTCGTCGAGGTAGCACATGCAGTATGGCTACTTTGCTTACCCCGAGGACGCGGTCCATGAGTCTCTGAAATGTCGCAGGAGCATTGCAAAGACCAAAGGGCATACGAGCGAATTCAAACAACGCTCTGTGGGAAGTGAACGCGGTCTTGCACCGGTCACGCTCATCCATCCGGACCTGTAGGTAACCTTTGGAGGCATCTAATGTGGAGAAGTGCCGCGCAGTGCCGAGGTTTCCTACGATGGATCTGATCGTGGGGAGCCGATAGGCATCCTTACGAGTCACTCCGTTTCAGACGGCGGTAGTCTACGCAAAGGCGATGACTGCCATCTTTCTTAGGCACCAACACAATTGGAGACGCCCAGGCGCTGGACGAGCGGCGAACAATGCCACTTGAGAGCATCTCGTCCAGCAAGCCGTCAATAACCTGCATTTTGGCCAGGCTGACGGGCCTGGGGTTACACTTCAAAGGAAGCGCGTCGCCAGTTTCGATCGAATGGCTCACCATATCGGTACAGCCCGGTTGATCGGTGAAGAGCTCATCGTGCTGGCAACAGTGCCGACAGACGAGCCTTCTGTGTATCATCCAATTGAGTTGCACAGGCGATCAAAGGATGCGGAGCCTCTACGTGTCGTGCCGCTCGATCCCGATGGGGATTTTGAGTTGACGTGTGCATAGCGCAGGGGCCTGCCCCCGAACTTTGCACGCGACACGGTTCCGACGCCTCCGCTGCACAGGCAACAGAAAACGCCGGCGGGCTCATGAACGGCTTTAGCTGAGAAAAAGGTCCGTCGCGATAGCCTCCATTCACAATGTCCACTACGATACCGGTTTTAGGAGAAAGTCCCCACCGAGGATCACAGGAACACTGAGCCCTGGGAGATGAACGAAACGCGTTAGTCTCATTCGACCTCCCCATCTGACAGTCAACCTCGCGGCGCCCGCCGACTGGGCCAGGCCTTTCGCAAGGGTGAATGTCGTTCGGCTGTCCCGCAAGCGCACCGAGTGCTTTCGCAAGTGGGACAACACCTGTTCGCCAAACAACGAGGCGCTTGCGCCCGTGTCCAGCAACGCCGAGAATTCGCGGCCGGAAATGGTGACCGAAATAAACGGCGCGTGCGCACCAGCAAGATTGCCTGCCCGGTACGCAGAGCGGAGAAGCACCTTGGGCGCGACCCTTGGGCGCAAGGGCGTTGAAGAGGCACTTGAGCTAATGCCATATATCTCCATCACGGTTTTTATTATCACGACCTTTTACCACTGATTCTCACCATACATTTCACGTCACTTTCATGATTTTAATACTTCTATGTTTTACCCGCCTTAGCGCGAGGAAATTTTAAGGCCCTTATACAGGCACTTATCATTTTCATTGTTCATATCTCTTGTCCAATGACCTGGCGCTCTTTGGCGATCATATGGCCATTGCGCCACAAAACACCACACATCATCATCAAGGGTTCGGCCGCTCGTGCCTTCACGAACGACCCACGCTCCCGTTTCCCGGCCTCACAGGAGGCCTAAACGCGGTGCACTCCCTCGCTATGTGCCCTCGTCCGCGGCAGCCGAAGCAGCGCACTGCCATCACGGTCCCTTTCCCGAGACGGAGCAGCTTCGAGCGGCATGGGTCGGTTCGCCGCGTGATCAAAGGAACGTTCTGACGAACGTCATTATCGGCGATGCGCTGGGTCGGATTGCGTCCCTGCTCGCGCGTATCGAGTTGCGATGCAGCACAGGCAGCGCGCCTCCCGTACGTGTAGGGATCTAGAGCACGATCGCTCAACTCCCATAAACGCCCGCCTGTAGCGGTAGCCGCAAAGGCAGCTCCGGCAGGGCTGTTGCCGTTGGGGAAAGGTCACGGCCCCTCCCCACGCGCAGCGGGGTTCAAGGGCCTCGCTGGCTGGCGGTGGCGGGCGATAGGCGCGCGCGGAGAGAATGTCCCCTTGAATGCGCTTTGCCTAGGCGGCCAGTTCCTCTAAATCTTGGAAGCGGCTTTCCGCGCAGATACGCCGAAAAGGTCGGATTGTGCCTGCCTGATCACCCGTTCGACGCACTCCTCGTTCGAGGCTCTAGGCTCAGCGATAGAGAAAAGGTCTTCCATCGCGCGTACGTACTCCTGAAGCGACTCGTCAGGAGCTTGTGTGCGGAGCTCGAGCTCGCGCCGCATCCTACTCTCGTAGTCCGCGGGTAAGAATTCGCGCAGGAAGGCCGCGCGGAACTCATCGAGGGTTGCTGCTCGGTGGCCTGAAAGCCGATACCACCTAGCCGCCGTGTCAGTCAGTGCAGCCGGGACGACTCGTCCAAGCACCTCCCCATTGCCTAGACCCATGGCTCTCTGGTAACGTGTGAGGGAGTACAGGTAATCTCGTGCACTTTGCAGATCACCGTACCCGCTGTAGGTCGGAACGGCCAACATGACAGCGGGATGAGTGCATTTCGGAACGCCGAAAGCGTTTGGACTGCCCCCCGAGAGCGCCTCGGATCATTTGGGCGGTATTTGGCAGCAGCGTCTGTGCGCCCGCTTCAAAGGAAGCTGTCGGTGCATTAGCGGCGCGGTCGAGCGACGGGGAACTGTCTCCGAACTCGATAAGCGGCGTGGTTTCAAAAGGGATACCGGCCGTCGCGCCAATCTCGGGAAGCGCCTGTTGTCCACAGCTGCCGCTTGGGGCAGCTTCACGTGAAATGACTAAGCCGCTTGCGGCTAGCGGTACAGGCGCGTGCTCTAAGTGAGCTTGGCTTCTAGGTTGCGTAGCAGCCAACGGGCAAAAGTCGGCCACGGCAGAGGCCGCGTGTCCGAACTGTGCTCCGCAGGGAGCCGATTGCGAGCGCGGTCACATGGAACTGCCCTGCATTCCAAAGGGAGCAAGCTGCAATCCAATTTGCCCGCGTGCACTGATCGGGTTGGGCAATGGCCCCACTCTAAAAACACGCTACATATCCACTGGTAGCTGGTACGTAGCGCCTCGCGTCATCCCGGACTGAGGGTTATGACAGGGGAGGGTGCTGGATTGTGATGCTCGAAGGGGGCACTGGCCTTGTTCTCGAGCAACGCGGTATCTGCTAAAAACGACAGTGGACAAAACTCACGCCTAGCAGACATAACGCGGGTAACACGGCGAGCCTAATTCGCAAAGGCGTGCTGACTCGGCTAAGTCTAATAAAAGGCTTAATGAGCCTTTGATACCGCGTTGGGAACCATTGTGGACTCACCGGAAGTCGAGACTACCACGGGTTCAGGCTTAGCGAGCCACAGGACCGCGTATACCGTCTCCTGCTCACGTATAGCGCACCGCTCCGCGCGCGCTCCACTAGGGAAGCGCTTAGGCCCGCGCGGCAAAAACACAGTGTTCGATCTAACCACACACATAAACACTTTATTGCCTTTGGCGGTACCCAAAACACAGTACAACGTCCGCTCCCGGGACGCGGGGAGCAAAGGGCTCCCGCACGAGGACGGTACAGCAAAATGGGAAAACCGCGAGCACGTCGCAACTGGCAATGGCGAGCTTTGACACGCCGCTCGGAAAAAGGTCCCTCGCGGCTACGCTGCGCACTCTTACGATGGCCACTGGGCCTGGTCGCGAGAGCTAGGGCAAACCTCGTACGCGTAGGCCTCCGGCAAGTGCGGCTCAGCGTAGTACGACCACGCACGAGCACTAGGCACCGCTCTTTGGCTTATCGTACGGAACCGGAGCTAGTGCAAAGGCAAACACGCCTGCCAACGATGCCGAGGCACCCAGGCAGGCTACAGTCCGGCGATTCCCAAAGGGGACGCGGACGGGAACGAAAACGCGTGCTTATGGTGCATTCGGACGACGGACCGAATCCGGATGTGGAGGCGCGGACGGCGCGTCACGTGACCTCGCATCAGCGATTCTTCTCCTCCGCGGCTCGTCCGCGTGGCTCGCGGACGGATGAGCCCAACCTGTTTTTCAGATCGCGATTCTGGCGGCGGAACGCCGCAGCTTTAGCGGGCAAACAAGCTGGCAACCAGTACACTTTTCTTCTGCTCGAGCCGTACGGCTGCCTGGCAGTTTATTTCAGCTCTGCTGGCGCATTGTTCAGATTATTTCTGCGGCCGTATTTTAGGACGACCACCTTTGAGATATCTATCACCTTTAATGCACGCTGATTGGCGGGTTGGAAGGTAAGTTGTCGCTTTAATCATCGCACATTCAAGATTCTGTGGCAGGCAAAGTGGCGGCGTCGCTGATAGCGGTACCCTCAGAACGCGGCACATGTTTGAACACTGATTTTAAGGTCAAGATGCGAACCAAGTGAAGGCTACATATTGTGGGCACAGTGTAATGCGCACTGTCGGTCCTGTTATGCGTAAAAGAAAGAAAGAAAAAAGCTGCCGGCATCGGCGAATCACTGTATCCTCTCCCCTTCGTATGCGGGGCTCCACGCGCGGCAGCAGCGATGTCAGTCTTCAGCAGATCTCTTAAAAGCAGATTTTTCTTCCCGTTCAGCCATTCAGCCTACAACACCGTTTTCACCGAAGGAAAATACGCTCCTCGACAATGCTCTATGCTCGAAAAAGTTCGGCGAGCCTCGCATTTTGTCGGCCTCCATGTTGTTGAATACTCTCAAACCGGTCTGCTGGAAGCGGGCGCAGGTGAGCGCAGTGGCCTGCGGTCGAGAGTAACTCAGGCTGTTCTCTCCTAGGACACCGCCCGTCGTGTGGATGCGCCTGCAGGTGGATCATCCGCGGATTAGCCGTCCGCGTCCACGATAAATCCGGATTCGGTCCGTGGTCTGAATGAACCATTACCGTGCGCTACCCGAGGAGTTGCAGGCGCGCACGTGACTCGGTCTCGCCGCCTCTCGCGGCCGAGACCACGCGCAGCGCCATCTATCGCCATGCGCCGTCACGAGAGCAAGGGAGAGGGAAAATGACCGGCAGAACGGCGAAACGCCCGCGCAGAGGCTTCGGGCGCGCCTCAGATCCCCACAAGCTCCCTACAAAACAGAGATGCGGCTCCGGCGCAAAAAGCCAATGAAACGCTCCGCGCGCTGAACGCCGAGCGGTTTGGTTCTAGTGCACCAGAAATTCGAGTTTAAATAAACGAAATAAGCACTGTGCACAAGTGGTTATAATGGTAGTCTTCACTTTCACCTGCTTTATCGCGGATTGTGAATTGACAAGGATCATTAGAGCGCAGTACGGGCGCATGGTCTAAGGTAGTAGCAGACGCTCTCCCCACTCGGCGCTAGTGGAAGAAAAAAACATGGCTGATCCCTCCGTCATAGGAATCGGTAGAACACGAAAGTGAAACGTCTTCGCAGAAGTAGTGCTTATTGTGTGGCGATGTATGAGAGCTTGTACAATGTCTATTGGTGTTTGACAGCTATAGCACCGTTTGACGTGGACACACCCACGCTGACGCCTAGTGGCAAATCTCCATCCCGACGACTAACGCCCATGGTTCATGAATTAACCGTTGTTGTAGCTGAAGTTGTCAACATGATATACCTGGACGCAGCGTATCGTGAATCCAAGCGCAAAGACACCAACAAGGCACGTAATGAACACTGGCACTCGATATGCGCGTCGTCAAAGAGACGTGGTACGGTTGTGCCGCTCCTGAGTAATAAGGTAACCTACGCCTGCGCTCTACCGCGCTGCGCTTCAGCAACGCGGGAGGCAGAGGTTGGTAGCTTGAGCCGCGAGCGCGCGCAGGCGTTCTACGTCCTGCTGGCCTCTGTCTCGCTCCACCAAGGCACGAAATTCGCCCGTCGAACATCGCTGCCTTGCGGCCGCGCTCACTGCAGCAGTTTCATTAGTCGGTGCTATCGCACCCGAAGTAGCCGGCGGCGAAAGAACGTTGGTGCATGTGGAAGATGCACTACTCCCACAAAGAGCCGTCACACGCTAACACGAAGCTAAAGGCAAAGAGCATAACTACATCGGCTACTCTCCGATGCTAGCGCCGCCAAGGTTTTTCACTGCTATCGAGACGCAGTTAAAGCATGCCCTCCAAGATTGCGCGCCGCGCTATCGGAGCTAGTATTACTAGTATGGTAAGCGTCATGCCGCATTACTTCTCTTCCCCGCTCACAGGCGGCGACACCGACCCGCCACGCCAACAGAGAGCACTGTGCGAGAGAGAATGTGTGAGAGATATAAGGCGCGTTGGCAAGTTGCTCTCCAGCTGCGTCGGTCGCTTAGTCGGTAAGAAACCGGGCGCCCTTCGTCGCGGGCCAAGGAGTTAGAGGTTCGATTCCCGGCGGGGGGAACATTTTCATCAATAATTTCTCCTTCTCATTTGAAGGAAAGAAGTGTGAACTTAAGGGCTCGTTTGCTTTGTTAAACACATCATTGATGAGAACTAACAGACAATGATGCCTAGCAAAGTATAGGGGACGTTATTAGAAGTAATTGCAATGTAAATTTGAAGAAAGCAAAGTGGACGAAAAGATAACTTGCCACCGGCAGGGACCGAACCTGTGACCATCGAATAACGCGTCCGGTGCTCTACCACTGCGCTACGGTGGCAGTCATCCCCTCCGTCCACTTTATAGGGTATATATGTTCATTTAAACGTGGGAGCGTCAGTCAGCGCCGCCTGTTGCGATTAGAGCGAGTGTGGATCACTCTTTTTGCCTGTAGGCGTCACGTAGCACGTGATCTTATTACGAGCTGGCAGCTGACAAATAATCCCTCGCATACCACCTGAAGGCAACAAGTCTGCCAGAACGAGACCCTCGGTATGAACGAAGGAAAGAAGTGTGAACTTAAGGGCTCGTTTGCTTTGTTAAACACATCATTAATGAGAACTAACAGACACGAAGGCACACGAAGGGAGGATACAGTGATGCGCCGATGCCGGCAGCTTTTTTTTTCTTTCTTTCTTTTACGGATAACAGGTACCGACAGTGCACATTACATTGTCCCACAATATGTTGCACTCTCTTGGTTCGCATCTTGACCTTAAAATCAGTGTTCAAACATGTGCCGTGTTCTGAGGGGTACCGCTATCGGCGACACCGTGTTCTGAGGGGTACCGCTATCGGTGCCCCATAGATGGCGTCATTCCATTCTGTTCGTGCCGCAGAACGCTACTGACAGTCTACGTGTTCTGAACAGGCAAGCGCTCTCCGTGTATCTTGAGAACACTGTGCCGAACGAGGTCAAAGAAGTACGGCTGAACGCTAGAAGAAACATCCTGGCTGTCGATCTGTTGCATCCGAGTGCGCTGAGAACGCTGCAGCAAGTTACACAACTGGGAAACATCACAGTCAGGTCCATCATACCAGCCGATGGAGCCACCACAGCAGGAGTCATTTACGATACTGACACTGAAATCCCTAACGCAGACCTTCCAGTGCTTATAAAACCAGCGAGTCAAGACAACGTCATTGTGAACGTCGGCCGCCTTGGTAACACACGTTGTGTGAGAGTAACTTTCAAAGGCGACTGTCTCCCCACCTACGTGAATGTTGGCCATTTTTGTCACCAAGTTCGACCGTTTATTCCTAAACCTGTACAATGCTTCAACTGCCAGAAGATCGGCCATGTGAAGGGTGTTTGCAGGAACTCCGCAGTGTGCCCTCGTTGCGCGGAACCGCACTCGGAAGACAACTGTAGCGCAACCACACTGAAGTGCCCTAACTGTCAAGGTGCCCACAGCGCTTCTTCCACTGTCCGCGCATAAAGAAAGAGTTTTCTATTCTTAAGCAAATGGTACGAGACAGCTCAACCCAGAAGGAAGCCGCTGAGAAAGTCCGGCGAAGACGACGTCACCGTCGAAGGTCTTCACGACGGACAACTTCAGGAGGTAAGTCGACTCATCCGGTAACACCGCCAGCTGCAGTTTTTACCACGGCAAATGCAGACGTTGAAAAAGAGAAAAGGGGCAGATCACTCTCTACCAAAGAATGGCCGCCCCTTACGCGCGCACGACGCGTAGAAGAGCCACAGCAGAAGCCGCCTTCATCAGAGCAAGCTGCTGCAATAGAGGACTTACGGAACACAGATCAGCAAGTGATAGATCTTCTGCGCCCCGTTATTAACGCCATTCGCGTGTTGTTAAGCAACATGCACACAACGTCAGCCTGAAGTGCACTCCAAGTACTGGACGCTCTGAGTTCAGTACTGGCAGCTCTTGAGTAGATAATGGCTCACCAGCCACTGTCTTTCAGGGAAGAGGTCCGAAAGGCAGCGATTTTTCAATCGAATGCCCGGGGACTGAGATCACGCATCGCCGATTTCCGCCGGTTCGTGTACACCAATATGTTCATATCATTGTCATCTGCGAGCCGAATTTGCCGAACGCAATAAGACTCTCTGGTTATGAATCATTCATGTCATCCACAACTGCTGACAACAGCAAAGTTCTGATGTTTATTCGCCGCGACCTCACCTACATTCAGCAACCGGTGTCACCTCATGACGACAATCAATATATATGTTTAACAGTGAAGAAGAGACTTACCATCACGGTTGTTGGCGCCTACCTATCTCCGTCAAGCCAATTTGACCATAAAAGACTACAAGGTATCCTGTCATCATCTCCTCACCCGTGCGTTATAATCGGCGACTTCAATGCTCATCATACCCTCTGGGGAAGCTCGAAGACCAATGCCAAAGGCAGAAAGTTAGTGTCCTTCGCCTCCGACAACAAACTTTTCTTGCTAAATGACGGCAGTCCAACGTTTCTGCGTGGTTCAAAATATAGCAGCTGTCTTGAATTGGCCTTTGTCTCACGAGGCCTCGTCAGGCGTGCTGAGTGGTTCCCGGACATAGAAACACATGGGAGTGACCACATTCCCACATATGTGAAAATCGAAGGATTGTCTTCTTCTAAGGTACGTGACAGCGTTCAAAGAGTGGACTGGACGAAATTTCAGTCTCGCATAGAAGAGCAATGTCAAGCAAATAGACCCCTTGACTTAGAGGAGATAATCAAGAGCACGATACACGATGCTACATGTACTCTCGCATGCTCTTCCAAAGTAACGGAATTTGACATCGAGTTAGAACGACTTCCAGCAATCCGACGACGTGCTGAACGAAGATACCGACGCACGGAGGCAATGGAAGACTTACTGATCGCTCGACGTCTACAGAAGAAGATTCAGCGCCGGATAGATAAACTCGAATCACAACGTTGGACTGCTTTCTGTGAGTCGCTTGACCCTCGTAAATCTCTATAACAATTGTGGAGGACGGTACGAGGTCTGCGCACGAAACCCACTCAGCGGTATCCATTCAAGACTCTCGCCCTTTCACAACAGAGAGCAGATATTGATGTGGCAGATGACTTCTGTACCAGAATATCTGGGCAACTCACAGTACCAAACAGACTCTTACCGTCGAGCAGCTGTCCACAACAACTGGATTGCCGCATGGATTTGCCTTTTTCCATCCATGAACTCAAAGCAGCACTAGCTTTGTGTGGACGCGCATCGGCACCAGGGCCCGACACAATTTCCTATAGAGCCCTGTGTCACCTGGGTGAACGCGCGAGGATCCTTCTTCTGGAGTTGTACAACAAATCCTGGCAAGATGGCACGCTCCTGACAAGCTGGAAGACTAGTCGCCTAGTTCCACTACTGAAGCCAGGCAAGCCACCGTTGGAGCTCTCATCCTACCGCCCGATCGCATTGGCCAGTTGTGTAGGCAAAGTTATGGAGAGGATGATCCTGGGACGCCTGGAGTGGTACTTAGAGTGCAACAACACCTACCCAGATGCCATGGCAGGATTTCGACGTGGTCGATCATCGATTGATAACGTCGTCGACCTGGTCACCTACGTACAACATGAGAAAAGCCGTAAGCGTCTCTGCGCGTCTTTGTTCCTAGACGTCAAAGGGGCGTACGACAACGTTACGCATGAAGCAATCCTCACCGCTCTCGAAGAGGTAGGAGTAGGTGGTCGGATGTTTCGGTGGATACGTAGTTATCTGTCAATGCGATCCTTCTTTGTGAGCACCGAAGACGGTCAAACCTCTCCACATTACAGCTACCGTGGCGTCCCCCCAGGGTGGCGTACTGAGCCCTGTGCCGTTCAGTCTTTCGCTAATTGCCCTCACTGAGCTCCTGCCAAGCACAGTTAGGCTCTCGATGTACGCGGATGACATCTGTGTTTGGACGTTCGCCGTAACACGCCTGCAGTTGCGAGCGAGAATTCAAAAAGCTGCCGCTCAAACTGCAGTTTACCTCCGTAATCGAGGCTTGGAAATTTCGTCCGAGAAATGCGCCGTCGTGGCTTTTACGCGCAAACCTATGAATAATTACGACGTAATCATCAATGGTCTAAGCGCACCGTACGTTCGATCGCACAAGTTTTTGGGCGTCATAATTGACAGGGATCTATCATGGAGCCCCCCACGTCTCGTACATCAAAAAACGCCTGATTGGTGTCTGTCATCTACTGAAGTTCTTCGCAGGGAAGACTTGGGGAATGTCACCCAGTGATATGCTACAACTGTACAGGGTACTTTTTCTCGGCTTCCTGCGGTACAGCTTGCCTACATTGACCAACGCAAGCAAAACAAGCATACGAACGTTACAAAGTGTTCAGGCCCAGGCACTGCGCATTTGCCTAGGCTTGCCTCGTAGTGCATCGACGGTGGCTTCTATAGCAATCGCCGGTGACCACCTCATGACGACACACATTGAAGTTGAAGCACTCAGGACACACATCAGGCATCTCGCTCGGACACCCCGCCACCACCTAGCATCTTTACCAGCAGACAGACCACGTGCGTCTTTTTGCCAAACGGTGACCACGTATCGCGAGTCTTTACCAACATCCTTCACGCCCGCTGCGAGACCTTCGACTCCTCCGTGGTGCCTGACTCAGCCTAACATCAGGCTAAAAATACCAGGCATCCGGAAAAAAGCAGATATGTCGTCACCTGCTCTTAAGCAGCTCGCTCTGCTCCTGTTGTACGAGATGTACCAAGGCCATATACACGTATACACCGACGGCTCCGTTTTGCAGAACAGCTCAACGGCATCTGTTGTGATACCAATAAAAGCCACAACAATCAAAGTCAAGACCTCCCACCTTACGACATCGATGGCAGCGGAGCTCACGGCGCTTCGTGCCGCATTGCAATTCATTAGGGATGAACGGGCACAAAAATGGACTATTTTCAGTGATTGTAAGGCGGCACTGCAATCCCTTCTGGCACCTTTACGCCGCGGCCCACACGAACAATTGGTGTTCGAAATTGCAGAAGAAACACACCATCTAACTGAGAAAGGACATGACATAGCCTTTCAATGGCTTCCAAGTCATTGTGGTATTATAGGCAATGAACGGGCCGATCGAGCTGCCCGTTCTGCCCATGCTGAAAACAATCAGATATTAATTCCACTCTCCAGAACTGACGCTGCACGGAAGCTCCGCATGCTTGCTCGCCGACGCACCACATCACAGTGGAACGAGCCACACTTCAAGCACGCACGATTATATACACTAGACCCAACGCTGAGTCTTCAAGTTCCGCCAGGGCTTCGCCGAGGTGACGCTACCATACTGTGCAGGTTATGGTTGGGTGTCGCATTTACCAATGCGTACGCGTTCCGCATAGGAATGGCCGACACCGCAGCCTGTGACCATTGCGGCAGTGACGAAACTTTTCAACGTATTCTGTGCGAATGCCCGCAATACCGTTTGCAGAGACAGTCGTTGTGCAAGGAACTCGATCAACTGGATGACCAGACTCTTCCGAAGTCAGAATCATGTGCCATAGGCAGGACTCAACGTCGCATAAGAAGGCTGTGAAAGCGCTTCTGCGCTTTCTGCGTTCAACCGGTCTCTCCGAACGACTCTAATCAGAACCTCCTACATCCGTGTGCATATGTGTGCATCCTTTCTTTTTTATTTTTCTTTTATTTTCTCTCTCCCTCTATCCTCTTTCCGATCCCTCTTTCCCCGCCCTTGTACAGGGTAGCAAACCGGTTCTTCTACCACGTTAACCTCCCTGTCTTTTCCTTTATCTATTTCTCTCTCTCTCTCTTTGCGCCAGCTCCGGTTCCGTACGATAAGCCAAAGAGCTGACTCCCTCACACGTTACCAGAGAGCCATGTGTCTAGACAATCGGGAGGTGCTCGGACACGTCGTCCCGGCTGCACTGACTGAGACGGCGGCTAGGTGTTATCGGCTTTCAGGCCACCGAGCAGCAACCCTCGATTAGTTCCGCGCGGCCTTCCTGCGCGAATTCTTACCCGCTGACTACGACAGTAGGATGCAACGCGCGCTCGAGCTCCGCACACAAGCTCCTGACGAGTCGCTTCAGGAGTACGTACGCGCGATGGAAGACCTTTTCTCTATCGCCGAGCCCAGAGCCTCGAACGAGGAGCGCGTCGAACGGGTGATCAGGCAGGCACATCCGACCTTTACGGCGTACCTGCGCGGCAGCCGCTTCCGAGATTTAGAGGAACTGGCCGCTGAGGCAAACCGCATTCGAGGCGACATTCTCGCCGCGCGCGCCTATCGCCTGCCACCGCCAGCCAGCGAGGCCCCTGAACCCCGCTGCGCGTGGGGAGGGGGCCGTGACCTTTCTCCAACGGCAACAGACCGCCGGAGCTGCCTTTGCGGCTACCGCTACAGGCGGGCGTTTATGGGAGTTGAGCGATCATGCTGTAGATCCCTGCACGTACGGGAGGCGCGCAGCCTGTGCTGCAGCGAGACTCGATACGCGCGAGCAGGGACGCAATCCGACCCAGCGCATCGCCGATGTTGACGTTCGTCAGAACGGGTCCTTTGATCACGCGGCGAACCGATCCCTGCATATCGAAGCTGCTCCGTCTCGGGAAAGGGACCGTGACGGAGTGCGCTGCTTCCGCTGCCGCGAACGAGGGCACATAGCGAGGGAGTGCACCCCGTTTAGGCCTCCTGTAAGGCCGGGAAACGGGAGCGTGGGTCATTCGTGAAGGCACAAGCGGCCGAACCCTTGATGATGATGTGTGGTGTTTTGTGGCGCAAGGGCCATATGATGGCCAAAGAGCGCCAGGTCATTGGACAAGAGATATGAACAATGAAAATGGTAAGTGGCTGTATAACGGCCTTAAAATTCCTCGCGCTAAGGCGGGTAAAACATAGAAGTATTAAAATCATGAAAGTGACGTGAAATGTGTGTAGTGAGAATCAGTGGTAAAAGGTCGTGATAATAAAAACCGTGATGGAGATATATGGCATTAGCACAAGTGCCTCTTCAACGCCCTTGCGCCCAAGGGTCGCGCCCAAGGTGCTTCTCCCCTCTGCGCACCGGGCAGGCAGTCTTGCTGGTGCACACGCGCCGTTTATTTCGGCCACCATTTCCGGCCGCGAATTCTCGGCGTTGTTGGACACGGGCGCAAGGGCTTCGTTGTTTGGCGAACAGGTGTTGCCCCACTTGCAGAAGCACTCGGTGCGCTTGCGGGACAGCCGAACGACATTCACCCTGGGCCTGGCCTAGTCGGCGGGCGCCGCGAGGTTGGCTGTCAGATGGGGAGGCCGAATGAGACGCCCGCGTTTCGTTCATCTCCGAGGGCTCAATGTTCCTGTGATCCTCGGTCGGGACTTTCTCCTAAAACCGGTATCGTAGTGGACATTGCGAATGGAGGCTATCGCGACGGACCTTTTTCCCAGCTAAAGCCGTTCATAGCCCGCCGGCGTTTTCTGTTGTCTGTGCAGCGGAGGCGTCGGAACCGTGTCGCGTGCAAAGTTCGGGGGCAGGCCCCTGCGCTATGCACACGTCAACTCAAGATCCCCATCGGGATCGAGCGGCACGACACGTAGAGGCTCCGCATCCTTTGATCGCCTGTGCAACTCAATTGGATGATACACAGAAGGCTCGTCTGTCGGCACTGTTACGCCAGCACGATGAGCTCTTCACCGATCAACCGGGCTGTACCGATTTGGTGAGCTATTCGATCGAAACTGGTGACGCGCTTCCTTTGAAGTGTAACCCCAGACCCGTCAGCCTGGCCAAGAGGCAGGTTACTGACGGCTTGCTGGACGAGATGCTCTCAGCTGGCATTCTTCGCCACTCGTCCAGCGCCTGGGCGTCTCCAATTGTGTTAGTGCATAAGAAAGATGGCAGTAATCGCATTTGCGTAGACTACCGCCGTCTCAACGGAGTGACTCGTAAGGATGCCTATCCGCTCCCCACGATCGGCTCCATCGTAGGAAACCTCGGCACTGCGCGGTACTTCACCACATTAGATGCCTCCAAAGGTTACCTACAGGTCCGGATGGATCAGCGTGACCGGTGCAAGACCGCGTTCACCTCCCACAGAGCGTTGTTTGAGTTCAGTCGTATGCCCTTTGGTCTTTGCAATGCTCCTGCGACATTTCCGAGACACATGGACCGCGTCCTCGGAGAAGCAAAGTGGTCATAC
Source organism: Rhipicephalus appendiculatus (assembly GCA_030522465.1). Taxonomy (NCBI): domain Eukaryota; kingdom Metazoa; phylum Arthropoda; class Arachnida; order Ixodida; family Ixodidae; genus Rhipicephalus; species Rhipicephalus appendiculatus. The sequence goes on along the minus strand of JALIZH010030130.1, from coordinate 5,831 downwards.
TGCATGTGCTACCTCGACGACATCGTGATTTATTCACGAACCTTCGAAGAACACTTGGCCAACGTTGCCGATGTGCTCGAGAGGGTGAGGGCCACAGGGATGACGTTAAATCCCGCGAAGGCCTAATTAGCGCAAACCCGAGTTCAGTTACTTGCCTTTACGCTCGGCGAAGGCTCCATTGAGCCAGATCGGGAGAAACTTCGAGCAATCCTCGATTTCCCCGCGCCCAGGGACGTACGCGGGCTGCGCTGCTTTCTTGGAATGGCCAATTTTTACCGGTCGTTCATTCCGTCCTGCGCCCGAGTGCAGGCGCCCTTGACCAAGCTCTTGGGCAAGTCAGCTGAGTGGCAATGGGGACCTGAGCAGCAAGAGGCGTTTTGCCGTCTGTCTAGCGCCATTCCGGAGACAGCGCAGCTCAAGCTCCCCGACCTGACCAGACCGTTCGTGGTCCAGACTGACGCGAGCGATCTGGGATTAGGAGCAGTTCTCCTACAGGAATACGATGGCGTGTTGCAGCCGCTGGCCTTTGCCAGACGCTCACTGATACCCGCGGAGAAAAAATTATTCCGTGACCGAGAGGGAGTGTCTCGCCATCGTGTTTGCACTGCGGAAGTTTGATGTCTGCCTTGATGGGACAAGTTTGTGGTGCAAACAGATCACAGCGCGCTAAGCTGGCTGATACACTCGATTCGCAGAGGCGAAAATTTCGACTAGACAACCGCGCACACATTCGTCTGCGCCGCTTCGCAGTAGCACTTATCATGGTAGGAGCAATCGATGCATATAATGGGTCGTGAAGCAGCAAAGGATAGTAAGCACTAACCTGAAGAACAAGCAGTAGCGTAAGCTGCATGGCAGTCAGCGTGCCGGCTCCGAATCCCACAATGCCAAAGTGAAGCGCGTGAAGTAGGCTTGGGTAGTGTCACGTGGTCCCCGATGCTCAACGGATGCTGGTAAATTGTTGTCACCGATAGTGTCTTCCAAACGATGGTGAAAGCCGGTGATGACTGGCAATCCGATGTCGTACTTGTTTGTCGCTGCGGTCCGTCCTATTCTGGATGATGACGACGAATGTTTCGGCGAAAGCTGGATCGGGGCCCGCTCGCCATCTACGCCGAGAAAGATCGCTGATCATGTTGCAATAAGGACCTGCACAACAAGCAGTAGCGTAAGCTGCATGTGGGCCAGCCTACCGGTTCCAAATCCTGCACCGACAGCTGCAGTAAGCTCTTCCATATTGAAGTACAGTGAGCCGTCACCATTTCTACAAAACCTCAATACGTGATTTACACACCGGAAAGGCCAGCGTATTGCAGCATTATTCCTCGACCATCAGGTAGGGCTGGTCGCGAAGGCCCAAGACGCGGCGCGAGCTGATGGCATCCGGGACAGCCTTTCCAGAGCTCTATTCTGAAGGAAAGCATTATATATTTTTTTCTCGGCAGTAGGTGAAGTACGAATACATCTCCACCGTATATATTGCTTTCTCCCAGCAATAGATAAAAAACATGGTTGATCCCTCCATCATAGGTGTCGGTATAACACAAAACTAAAATGTGCCCTCACAGAAGTAGTTGAATGTTTCATACACATCGCTCTGAGAGAGCTTGCACATTGTGATTTGGTGTTTCACATCTATAACACCGTTTAACGCTGATGAACCCATGTTGACGCTTGTTGATGCATTTCCATCCCAACGACTAACGTCCATGGCCAATGCTTAAAAAAACTATAGTAGTATCTGCAGTAGTTAACCCTCTATTGCATGAATTATGAGAAAATCAATTGAAAAATTATTTGATCATTTTTTTATCATTAACTACATGAAGAATAACATGTACAAAAATTTTCAGATTTATTGTGACTGTATAGATGAAGATAAAGGTTTGTGCCAAATATGGCACACCATGCAAGTGGGCGACCAAAATTGCTACCATGTCTGAAAAACAAAATCTCATTGATTGCGGTCTTTTTAGCTTGATTTGCGAAATAAAACAAAGCAATTGCTTCCTGTGTTCAGGCATAATTGAACATTCTGGTTAGTGCATCTGACTGCCGACATCTACGTGCAAGATGGCCGCTTACACGTTTGGCTCTTCGCATGGTGCCGCCTTGCTGTACTTTCCTGCCCGAATTTCCAACCGCTGACTTGTGGTCGTGAGCGTCAGTTGCCGACAAATCGTAAAAGCTAGATATCGCCGTGCACTGGTTAGACTTCACATAATTTTTTCGTGCGCCCACGCCAATAATGTAACAAAAAATTGCCAGGTACTGCTGCTGACACTCGATATTTTGGTGAAGCATCTCAAAACCATAACTGAAGTCTGGCAAAAACGAGCTGTGTTGCATGATCTCAGAGGCTTTCTTTTTTGTTTGTATTTGCATTGTGCAACAAAGCATAGATGGCATCATATTGCACATTTCATCCCTCACATGCATACTGTGCCAAATACGGCACATACCGATTTCTGACTTTATACCGTAGTGGAAAACGGAATTGAGAAGGAATTGAGAAGAGCCTTAATGAGCATGAATTTTCAAAGCCACGAGATATGTCAAAATAATTTTTTCTTGCTTCTGCAACGAGAAAATGGTTGCAAGAAAAATATAGCAGTCACTGTTGTTCATGATCCGACCTTGCACGTGCACCATGAAATTAATTTCATGTCTAGATTTCATACTGCTCTAGGGATGGCAGTGCTTTTTTTATATTTAGTGCACGTAACTATAAGGATTACTCTAGCCGTGTCACATTCTCCACTGGTCCTCTTGCGCCCGCTATAAAAAATGTTAATCGGTATGTGCCAAATATGGGACGCCATGCAATAGAGGGTTAACGGTGGCAGTTGAATCGCAGAAAGCGGTGTGACAGCCAGAAAAGCATCGCTGATTTGACGCAGAACTTGGGCTAAGGTCGGCCACTCGCTTCATGTTGAAGAGTTATGGGAAAGGCAATGCGCGTCCTGTCTCCATTGTTGGCCGGCCGCGATTTTGCTCGGGGCGTGCGTAAGCAGCGAAAGCAGTGTAACAGCCAGGCCGCCAGGTAAGGCAGGCGCGCGTCACAAAGCTATTTTTGGTATGGATAGATGCTGTGACTGAGGCCGACGCTTGAAGGACCTAATCCCGGATGTGACGGTGATGATGCATTAATTTACTTTAAAGAGAACCCTGTGACAGTACAGTGCTAAATATAAAAGGCGCGTTTGTAAAGCCTTCAGAGTGTGTGACCAGGTACCATGGATAAGTTCCCGGCATCTCTCGTCGCGGACCGAGAGGACGTGGGTTCGACTCCCATTGAGAGAACTGTTTTTCTTTGCCCACTAGTCGTGCACATTTCTTCGACATTTCCGTGACGGAAATACGTCATTCAAGTCTTGGTGAACCCCGGCATAAAACACTTTCGTGTTAAAAAAAGAAGTTTACACTAGCCGTGTAAAGCTTAGGAAACAGCGAAGCAGGCCCATCTTAGGAGCTTAACTTGGCCTTCTTGGCTGATGCTAAGTATCTTCTTTGCATAACGTCTCACAGATATTGCACTATTGTCCAAACTCCACAGAATTACAAAACATCCTAGAAACTCACGAAGTAAACACAGGAGGACCGCATCTCCGCTGTTTATGCAGGTTTCACACTGGGGTGAACTGGGGTAAGTTTTTTTGAAGGCGAAGGCCTTTCGTCTCCGACTTTAAAGGGCCCCTTACCAGGTTTGATGATTTTGAGCTGACGAGCGCAATGCATACACTGGGCGTTCACGATCACGCCTGCCGAAATTTGCAACGCTACGCACCGCGGAAATGGCTCAAATTGCTAAGCTCAACGCTGCTAGCCCTTCTCGCGGGCGCGCGCCCAGAAAATGGGGGGATGACGTACATGATGGAATGGCCCTACGTAAATGCTAGTGCTGTGACGTCGCCCCCTCTACGTAGACGACTGTGCTGTGACGTCGTCAACAGTAGCACGGTACACTCCGGGATAATTATTTGACACGAAGTGTAGCTTGTGTAATTTGATTTTTTAACCGATGAATAAAACTTGAGGGCAATAATAAAACACAAAAACGGAATTTGTGCGTTTTTTTAAATGTGCGGATCGAAGCGAGATGCGAGACTAATCTACCTCCGTTTCGCACGCGTTCCTGTTCCCGCGCTTTGCTAATCCTCCAGACGCCACCCTTACAACGAAACTATTTTAAGGCGAAAGCCTTTAATGTCTCATGCTCACGTCCGTCCGGCGTCCGGTGTCCGTCCGTCTGGTGTCCGTCCGTCCGTCTGTCCGTCCGTCGTCCGGCGTCCGTCCGTCCGTCCGTCCGTCCAGTGTCCGTCCGTCGGTGTCTGTCCGTCCGTCCGTCCGGTGTCCGACTGTCCGTCCGTCTGCCCGTCCGTCCGTCCGGTGTCCGTCCGTCCGTCCGTCTGTCCATCCATCTGTCCCTCTGTCCGTCCGTCTGTCCGTCTGTCTGTCTGTCTGTCTGTCTGTCTGTCTGTCTGTCTGTCTGTCTGTCTGTCCGTCCATGTCCGTCCGTCCGTCCCGTCCATCCGAGCTCTGGCACGGAGCCAGGTGGCCGCCGGGATGCGCAAACGGACGCCGGTCGCGTCGGACTCTACAGCGCTCGCTCTTTGCTTGCGTAGCTTCGCTGTGCCCAGCGTTTGCAATCATTCTGACCGACGCCGTCTCAATGGACACAGGCGTTCACGGAATACACCTTCGAATTTACAAAGGGCCCGTCAATTTAAGCGCTGGAACGCTATGGCGTTTGCACAATGCACAAAGCGCTAGGAAAGACTAACGCATGCGAACGGAGGAAGATTATTCTCACGTCTCGCTGCGACTCGCGGTAAAAAATTAAAAAAGAAAACACGAACATGTTCGCTTTGTGTGTTATTCCACTGAGAGTGTAAAAGAAAAAAAAAGACATGGCATAGTCAGTGGAACGGCCACACGCTTTCGCCAAACACACTTTAGAATGTACAAGGTGTCCTTGAATTTTTCTACCGCGTTCCAGCACTCATTAGGCTGCGCATCCACTTGATCATAGCGGCGTTCGCATGGGCAGCAGCGCAGTACTGGTGGAGAGCAAGCGCGGTGGCTTTCCTTGAGTAGGGGAGGGAAGTGCTAGTGGTGAAGCCCGTACACCATTCTGGAAACTGCGGCACCACGCTCGCATCGTGCTCTCGCGTCTTGTAGACGTCACTGCCGGGGCTCACAGCTTCATTCCACATCGCTATGGGTCCGGGTAGGCTTTCGGCTTCGCCTTCTTAAATCTGCGGCGGGCGGGACTTCAGCATACCAGGCCACCTGACGTGCAGTGATGGATGTACGGTCCGAACCATAGGTCCTTCCTGGACTTCATGGAGAAAACGCAGCTACACAATTTTGTGTAATATGTATTGATGCTGTAGGGCAAACTCACGCAATAAAAAAATAATAGTTCCAGACATCCTCCGGAATTCTTCATCTATTAACGATTAACCGTTCACCACCCTATCACTTAATCATCTTTCATGCTGGTTTCATTCGTCGATTAATCTGCATTTTTGACAGGTGCTTTAGAAAGGCTGAAACCCAAGTTATACTAATGCAGCAGGGTACCATTCATTTGGCGTCGAATCAAATGACCGATACCGTAAAAGCTTTTTCGCAAATAGCGTACTACACGAACACAAACGCATAGGCACAGAAACAGCTCTGCCCCACCATTACCCTGTACCCGCGATTAAAATTTATCTCGCTGATGGGAGGCCAAAAAGCTAAACCAACCCCGTAAAATTTTAGATGTGCCGTTGATCAGCCTGTTCTACGCTTTTTTCCACAGAATGGCCCTCCAGTGGGCAATA